>JXCR01060220.1:93808-112893 GCA_002079205.1 Phalaenopsis hybrid cultivar
TGTTTGCAACTTAGGATTGTTTGAGTATATGAGCAATGCAAGATCATAAGAATACTAAAAAAATCATAGGATCATAAATTATCATCATCGTTTAATTTAAACTATTTGGGTTCTCTTTTAATTTCTCATTCAGAATTCAATTAATCTCAAATTTACTTGGGAAATTTACATACAAACCATCCAATTTTCTGTGTTTACATATCTAACACATAAACTTCACCTTTTACATTTATAGCACCCAAATCTTCCATATCATCCTCTCCTCATGCACTTCTACATGTCTACAAATTACACCAAAACCTCTTGGATCTATTCTTATCCAAGCTCTTACAATTAGGGCCATGGATCAATTAGGGGCATGCATTATACCGTCAAAATCAAATTAAATCGGACAAATTTGATTGATTTGATTCAATTTTGAAATTAAATGAAGGACTCGTGAAATTAAATCGATTTTATGCCTGTAAGATATATAATTCTCGATCTTTGTTCATAAACAAACTCCAACTATCGGCTAAATTTTAGTTAATATTGCCTTGTTTATATGAAAAAAAAAATTAAGTTGTGCAGTTTGAGCTCTTAGCTCCTCTCAGTGGTGTGCATGCTCTGGATTAAATTANTTTGTTCATAAGCAAACTCCAACTAACAGCTAAATTTTAGTTAATATTGCCTTGTTAATATGAAAAAAAAAAAATTAAGTTGTGCAGTTTGAGCTCTTAGCTCCTCTCAGTGGTGTGCATGCTCTGGATTAAATTAGATTGAGCTCATATTAATTAGATTTAAGATTTTTAATCCATAGTTATGTGTTTAATTTAACATAATATAAATTTAATATTTATAGGAAAACTTTTAACCATTTTATTGAGAAATAAAGGTGATTAAACATATTGTTCGTATTGCTCGGATAAATATCACCGGAATGATTCACTGATTCGCGGGTTGAACCAACGATTCACACTGATTTTCATTGGTTTGATGTAGAAATGATTTTGGTGGTTAAACAAATTTATTGTATGCTCAGTTCGTGATTGAATCGGACGAACTGGCCGGTCTAGTTTTTAAATTTTGTTAATAACATAATTAAGAAATATATTTTNTTCACCGGAATGATTCACTGATTCGCGGGTTGAACCAACGATTCAGACTGATTTTCGTTGGTTTGATGTAGAAATGATTTTGGTGGTTAAACAAACTTATTGTATGCTCAGTTTGTGATTGAATCGGACGAACTGGCCGGTCTAGTTTTTAAATTTTGTTAATAACATAATTAAGAAATATATTTTAAGATTATCATATGGTAATATGCATAGTTGAAAACTTAGTATTAATTTTAATGAACAAAATTATATTGTCAATTTGATCTTCATCCATTATTTTCTTAGAATCACATTGTAGAGCTTGCACTTGGATTGCAATGGTTATTATTATAAAATTTATAATTTATAATTATCTTGAGGATATTATTATAAAATTTAAATTTGATTGATTCAATTTAGATCGTCTATTTCTCAAATTATCGCTCAAATATCAAGGGTTATCATAAAATCCCAACCCTTCTTTTTCACTTTTATCAAATTTATAATAATTTAATCACACATGTAAATACATAAATTTCTAAAAAGTTTGATATGTAAATAACAATGTTTGATTTGTAAATATATTTCTCTAAGATGATATATAGATTAAATATTTAAATAATTTCAATATAATGGACAACACAAAATTAAATTTCCAACGACAAGGGTNGAAATCCCAACCCTTCCTTTTCACTTTTATCAAATTTATAATAATTTAATCACACATGTAAATACATAAATTTCTAAAAGTTTTCATATGTAAATGACAATATTTGATTTGTAAATATATTTCTCTAAGATAATACATAGATTAAATATTTAAATAATTTCAATATAATAGACAACACAAAATTAAATTTCCAACGAGAAGGGTAGAGCTGTCAAAACAGCTCGTTGTTTGCAAACAGCTCGTGTTCGGCTCGTTCGTTAAGTTAACGAGCCGAACACAAANCATCCTACAGCAGTGTAGCTAGAGAAGTCAAAACGGCTTATTGTTCACGAAAAACTCATGTTTGGCTAGCTAAGCAAACGAGTTGAACACGAATAATTTTTTCTAGCTTGATATATTAATAAATCGAACATGAACAATAAATAGTATTTTTTAACGAACCAAATCCGAGCCCGCTTAAGCTTAGCCCGTTCACACCCCTAATTATTTCATATGTCCATCTCTTGAATAATTATATAATATTTTTTTTTGATTGACCAATTTGATATTTTTTTGGTATAAATTTCTTCCTAATATTTTCCAAGAAAAAAAGATATATTATTATTCAAAACTGGCTGAGTATTTGATCTAATACAATATTGCGTTAAATTATTGCAGTCGAGTTCTATTCACATTGCAGAAATTCAATGAAGCCATTTTAGAGGAAGAGAAGGACGACGAAATTGGAGATAGTGATGATGTGAATGAGGATAGCGATCAGATATTGACCGAGTCAACATACTTTTGATTACTAGCAAATATTTTTTACAGATTTACGTACATACCACTCAATTCTTACGTATTTACACATCTAACACCTAAAAATTCAATCTTTAAATATATGTCACCTTATCCATGCATGAATATATATGAAAAGAAGTATTTCACTCGAAAAAAGTTAAAATAGTGATATTCTTTTTATGTGATATGAAGTATTTGGGTGGCCTAAACCCTAAAAAGATAAAATTTAGGCCTCAGATACGTAAATACACAAGAATTGGATGGTAAGTATGTAAATTCCCCAATTTTTTTTTTATTTTCTGAATTGTAAATATATAAATTCTAGCTTGAATGTCTCATTTTGTGCCATGTGGATACATTAGAGTGCTTGCTAGAAAGAACACTGTTATAATTAATTAAATGAGAAGTTGTTTGGGGGGGTTTAATAGTTGTTGATTAAAAAATTGATTCTGGATTTGTTACTTCTTAGTATTACGATCCTTTAAAAATTAAAACTATCAATTTTGCCTAAATGTGTAAGATAAATGTAAATATCAAACTAATACTAGCTTATTAAACAAAGAGTTAGAAATGTAAATATCAAATTATATGTGCTAGTTGTGTAAATATTACAAAATTAATTATATCCGGATATGAAGATATATACATATTTTCATTGGATAACATCATAACGAAAATGATGTTATTAATAAGAATAATGAGTGGATATGATCGAAGACAAATATATGCTTTTTAATTTTCCATAACTTAATAAAAAAACAAATTTTTTATTTACAAATCAAAGTATTAAATGTATAAATACATAAAAAAATATGTGGTATGTATGTAAGATTTTCTAATTAAATTATGGCTATTTGGTATAGTTATATGTATAAATACTTGTAGAATTATTATAAAAAAAATATTTTTAAATTGCTGTTTATTATTGACTTTCTTACTTTTAAAAAGTCAATTTTTTTTTTATATTTATCACATTGTAATATATTACCTTATAAAATTTTTCAAAATAATATTTAGCCAAACAAATGTCATCATATCAAATAAAAAAATATCATGATGTTATGCCTTATGTTTTAGAGGTTAGATTTGTAAATATATAGGAACTAAATGGTACGATTATATAAGTAAATCTTTCAATGATAATTAGTTGCTATGCAATTAACATGCCAATTACATTTCTTAAACATCATTAATTAGTCAAAAAGCTTTTCATTTCAACCATTACAAAACGTATAAATAATTTAAAATAAAGCTCAAATCTCGATGATATACATGATATTTAATAATAGGATGATATTATATTGAATAATTCATGTATATATATGTATGAAACCTCAAAAGAGAGCTTAAATAAATAAATAAATAAATAAATAAATAAAAGCTTTGCTTAGCCATTTGTGGCTTCAATGCAGGTAGAACAGAGCAAAATCGTCAGGCTGGCTAACTAATCTGCCACAATAAACGTAAAGCATTCAAAAGCTACACAATCAGACAAAAAAAAGGGGCATTAATATAAGAAATATCTTATGATAATCATACTGTTAGCTAAATAATAAACGACTAATTAATGATTTTTAGAACATTAACTTTGCGAAGACATGGTGCTGAGAAAACTAACCTTTATTATAATGATCATCACTTTGTCAAAATAGTTTTTTTGTGATTGGGGGGATCTACATACATACTACGAAAGTATCATATATTTACATATCTACCAACTAAATTGTTTCGTGCGAACAAGAAAGGTGCTTCGTGTGAAAAAAATTTGATTCACGAATCACAGAAAATTGTTGGAAAATTACTACAACTGAAATAGTGAATTCACCGCTCAACTCCCGAGGATGTAGGCATTTTTGTCAAACCTCGTTAAATATCTGTGTGTTCTTCTGGTTTTGTGATGATTTCTATTGTTTCGCCCTAAATTTCTCAACAAATTGTCATGTTTATTTGCATAAAATCTGAATTTTAAAGTCACCTAAAAAATGTTATTAATATTAACTTTTTTAAGGAAATTACATAAATAAAATTTGATGGCGATTGAGTCATAGTAATAATAATAAAATCAACATGCATGCCACACAATTATTAGGTATTTATAAATCGAATGCCTAAACTTATACATTTACTTATATATAGTAATTTGATGCCATGATTCTACGCAGGCAAAGGTGTATTTAACATTTAAAAGTAAGTAAAACAGGCTTTTTTTGACATACTGTTAAAGATTTGAGTGCTATGAATATAAATATGAAAATTTTGATGTTAGAGATGCAAAGAAATAAGAATTTCATTATATGCATGTAAATGTCCCTATAAAATTGTATTTGGTACGCTTGTTAAGATGATAAATATTGGATGAATGAATATGATCCACTATTTGCTTAATATCTTGAATCCAAATATGTTTAGGAGACACACCTAATGATTAGAGAGCAAAAGAGAGCAAAAGAGCAGAGAAAACACTATAATGAACTGTAAAATCACATAACATTTATTCACAAAATGACCTCCTATTTATAGAGGAGGGACCTGCAAGATTTCATGTGTACCCCTGGTAAAATATGAAAGGTAGGGGGGTATATTGGGTAATATATAGTTATAAGGTCGGGAGCATGAGAAGGTATTCGGTTCGTTTACGATCCAGGTGGCCATTGCCGAAGGGTTGACCAAAAGTTGCCATGGACAATCTTGGCGCCACAACTGGCCATTTTCATTTTTGGGCTCAGTTGGAAGATCTTGGCACCACCGCCACAGCTAGCCATTTTTATTATTCATTCGACCGAAAAATTCTTGGCATCCATGTTGATCATCTCTTCTACCGGACGATCTTGGCATCAGAATTGACTGTTTTAGTTTGCTTAAGAGACGTATGTCATTGCTGGTATTTATTTGGGGCAGTGGAGCCAAGTTTTTGCCATTCATTTGCATGGGTCCCAGTTGATTGGTCATACGTTAGTTTATGCTCCCTCTCTATGGGAGGTGCTCGTTGTTCCAGAACAGCTCGTGTTCAGCTCGTTCGTTAAGCTTAACGAGTCGATTACGAACAAATTTTTAAACTCGAAATATAAACGAGTAGAACACGAACAAACATTTGTTCGCTCGTGTTCGACTCAAATTGGCTTGAAAACAAACAAATATACAGACACACACATATAATATATATTCTTAAAATTAAATATTATAAATTTTAATTAATTAAAACTTTTTAAAATAAAAAATTATCAAATTTAAAAAATTAAATCCTATAAATTATAATATATAATAAATTATTAAAAAATATTACTTATATAAAAATTATATAATTATATAATATAAGTTATATAATTAATATAATAAAATATATAAGTATATGACAAAAAAAACCCTATACCCATACCTCCCATTCCGCACTTGAATGTTCTCTGGTTCGGCTGCCTCTCCCTCTTCCGAGTCTTCTCCTTCCTCTCAAAATAGTGAAAGGCTTTCGGCCGCGAGAGCTTAGTGTTTGTCGTTTGTGTTCCCTACTCTCAAAAGATCTATTTCGGCTCTCTTCCTCTTCTGAGTAATCTCCTTCTCCTCTCAAAATCGCGAAAGGGTTTCAGCGGTGAGAGCTTAGGGTTTGTTGTTTGTGTTTGTCTTCGTCTTCCTCTTTTGAGTCATCTTCCGAGAGCTTAGGGCTCTCTTCCTCTTATGAGTTATCTTCTCCAATTTCGAGCCAAACTTGAGCCAAACACGAAACAAAAAAAATTTATTCGAGCCGAACACAAACGCACTGGTCACGAGCCATTTCAAACAAGAGCCGATTTCAAACATGAGCTAACCCTGAGATCGCTCAGGCTCGGCTCTTTTACAACCCTAGTGGCCTCTTTGACCCATCTTAAAAATGTTTTAATTATACTTTTCACTGATTTTGTAGCAACTGTAAAGGCAATCATCTTTGGAAGTTTGTTCTACCTGAGTTGAGGGACTTATGCTTGCGATAGAAAAATTTTCGGATTGGCCCTTATTTCGGATCGAACATCTATGGGGTCATTGTCTGTCATCTTCTTTTTAGAAATTTTAGTTCCCCGAGTATGAGATAGATGCTCTTATGACCTTTCGATTTTCCTAGTTCCCCAAGGTTTTCTTGGCCTAAAAATTTTTATTCTTAATTAGCAAAGTGTTCATTTGTTTTATGAAAATTTTGAGAGAGTGGCATAAAATTTAGAGTTACAAATAACTAATAGAAAAAAATGTTTTTTAATTGAGAGTATTGAGACAAAAAAATAGTAGATTTAAGGGAAGAATCTCTTAAGGTCATCCCACCTCCAAGTCTAGGGGACTCATTTCTAGCGTAAGTCCTTAATGTGTGTGCTTCAGTTCTCGCATTGTGATTGATAATGTAGGGGCCGCTTCATGTTTGGTCTAGCTTTCTAATCACCTGTACTCATGCTTGGGTTCGACTTTCTTTAGTATCAAATCCCAGGTAGCAAAAGCTTTCTCCCAGACATGTCAGTTGTAATATCGGGCGACTCTTCTTTTGACCTCCTCCTACCGTAGTGCTTTTTTTTACTTGGAGTTTTTCCGTTAGGTCCAACACAAGCATCGATCCTTTGACGTTTGCTTCCAGGCATTCTGACAAATCTTCCTTACTGAATGTCGCAACCAGGAGGACCCTTTGGTTGTGGTGGTTGTATTCTTCCGACAATATGACTTCCATTCTATGTGAGAACACAAACGAAGTTTGTCCGGTCGTAGTAGATAGAGTTGTCCAAACAACCCATAAAATGGACAAGAGTATATTCGCTCAGCTCCCCTTTGCTCCTTAAACTTTTCTCGTTAACAAATTGATAAGAATTTTATTTGTTGCTTCTTTCTGATCATTTGTCTGAGGGTGACAAATCGAGACAAATTTATGGCTTGTCCCTTGATTTTAGCAAAAATCTATGACATCTTTTTTCTGCATAATACATTCCCATATCTTTGATTGGTCTTAACGAAGTTCTAGAAAACCTTTGCAGTGATCCAGGGAAGTTCTTTGGCCTCGATTCATTTTAAAAAATAATCCAGGCCAAAGATCTTCAGCCCGATTTTAAAATGATTTTAAAACGGGTTTTAAAATGTTAGAAGGAAACCCCCAAAATTTAATTAATTAGGTGGGATACACCCCCTTATGAGCACTCTAGACCTCAGAACAGAGAAACACACCTGAATATCTGGTTATGTGTAGTCTACGTAAGTATTATTTCAGAAATATTGATCCATTGTGCCTCCACCTAATCTTTTTTTGGAGTACATACTTGACCTATCATTGCAAGATTTATCACTCAGGCTCTCCATGTTTTTCGTTCTCTTTGTTTGTCTTATTCGTTGTATGTTTCTGCTTTTCTGGTTCATTTCTTTTCCAGATCATGATCTGGAAAATAGACTTATTCAGAAAAGGTAATTATACGATGATAGACAAACTGACGACCCATTCAAAAAATAAAAAAAGAGAAAACAAACAGAAATAGTTTGATTTCTGTCATCTGTCCGACCTGTATAAGGAATCATGTTGGATTGTTCGTGTGACTTTTTGGGAGGGTTGTTAACTTTCTTCCATTATGAAGTTTGATTCTGTAGGCCACTAGGAGCTGGGTAGAAAAATTTTTAGCTTTAAAACTGCCTTTAATGGGCCCCATCTCACCACATCATCTTCTTTGTTGCTTGTTGGGTTTCTATAATGTTTGTGCTGACAAATTTTTTATGTACATGTAATTCATTCACAATTAATTCACAAGTGGTTAGAATTTTATTTGATTTCTTCATCTTCTTTTTTTTTTCTAATCAATGCCACCAAAAGACTAAACACATAAAAAATTATTACGTACGGACACTGCATGTACGGATAACAGTGGATAGGGAGACCACGCCACATTTACATAAATTTGTGATGATGTGACCTCCCTATTCACCATTGTCCATACATCTAGATACCCACACATAATAATTTTTCCAACACACACAAAATCTGACAATTCTGCCAAAATAGGAGACAAATATTATATATATATATANTAAAACAGCCTTTAATGGGTACCATCTCACCACATCATCTTCTCTGTTGCTTGTTGGGTTTCTATAATGTTTGTGCTAACAAATTTCTTATGTACATGTAATTCACAAGCGGTTAGAATTTTATTTGATTTCTTCATCTTATTATTATTATTTTTTGTAATCAATACCACCAAAGACTAAACACATAAAAAATTATTATGTACGGACACTGCATGTACGGACAACAGTGGATAGGGAGACCACGTCACATTTACATAAATTTGTGGTGATGTGACCTCTCTATTCACCATTGCCCACACATCTAGATGCCCACACATAATAATTTTTCCACACACACAAAATCTGACCATTCTGCTAAAATAGGAGACATATATATATATATATATANCCATTCCCCACTTGAATGTTCTCGGGTTCGGCCGCCTCTCCCTCTTCCGAGTCTTCTCCTTCCTCTAAAAATAGTAAAAGGCTTTCAGTCGTGAGAGCTTAGTGTTTGTAGTTTGTGTTCGTTGCTCTCAAAAGTTGTATTTCGGCTCTCTTCCTCTTCAGAGTAATCTCCTTCTCCTCTCAAAATCGCGAAAGTGTTTCAGCAGTGAGAGCTTAGGGTTTGTTGTTTGTGTTGGACTTCCTCTTCCTCTTTTGAGTCATCTTCTGAGAGCTTAGGGCTCTCTTCCTCTTCCGAGTTATCTTCTCCAATTTCGAGCCAAACTCGAGCCAAACACGAAACAGAAAAATTTTATTCGAGTCGAACACGAACACATTGTTCACAAGCTATTTCGAACATGAGCCGACCCTCAGCTCGCTCAAGCTCGGCTCGTTTACAACCCTAGTGGCTGCTTAGACCCATCTTAAAAATGTTTTAATTATACTTTTCATTGATTTTGTAGCAACTGTAAAGGGAACCATCTTCGGAAGTTTGTTCTACCTGAGTTAAGGGACTTAAGCTTGCGATAGAGAAATTTCCGGGTTGGCCCTTATTGCGGATCGAACATCTACGGTGTCATTGTCGGTCATCTTCTTTTTAGAAATTTTAGTTCCCCTAGTATGAGATAGATGTTCTTATGACCTTTCGATTTTCCTAGTTCCCCAAGGTTTTCTTGGCCTGAAATTTTTTATTCTTAATTAACAAAGTGTTCATTTGTTTTATGGAACTTTTGAGAGAGTGGCATAAAATTTAGAATTACAAATAACTGATAGAAAAAAATGATTTTTAATTGTGAGTATTGAGACAAAAAAAGTAGTAGATTTAAGGGAAGAATCTTTTAAGGTCATCCCAGCTCCAAGTCTAGGGGACTCATTTCTAGCGTAAGTCCTTAGTGTGTATGCTTCGGTTCTCGCATTGTGATCGATAATATAGGGGCCGCTCCATGTCTGGTCTAGCTTTCTAATCACCTCTCCTCATGCTTGGGTTCGACTTTCTTTAGTATCAAATCCCAGGTAGCGAAAGCTTTCTCCCATACATGTCAGTTGTAATATCGGGCGACTCTTCTTTTGGCCTCTTCCTACCGTAGTGTTTTTTTTTCCGTTAGGTCCAACACAAGCATCGATCCTTTGACGTATGCTTCTAGGCATTCTGGCAAATCTTCCTCACTGAATGTCGCAACCAGGAGGACCCTTTGGTTGTGGTGGTTGTATTCTTCCAACAATAGGACTTCCATCCTATGTGAGAGCACGAACGGAGTTTGTCCGGTCGTAGTGGATAGAGTTGTCCAAACAGCCCATAAAATGGACAAGAGTATATTCGCTTAGCTCCCCTTTGCTCCTTAAACTTTTTTCGTTAACAAATTGATAAAAATTTTATTTGTTGCTTCTTTCTGGTCATTTGTCCGAGGGTGACCAATCGAGACAAATTTATGGCTTGTCCCTTGACTTTGGCAAAAATCTATGACATTTTTTGTCTGCATAATACATTTCATTATCTGTGATAGTTATCTGTGGTAAGTCGTACCGACAGATCAAGTTGGTCCTAACGAAGTTCTAAACAACCTTTGCAGTGATCCAGGAAAGTTCTTTGGCCTCGATTCATTTTGAAAAATAATCCAGGCCAAAGATCTTCAACCCGATTTTAAAACGATTTTAAAACGCGTTTTAAAATGTTAGAAGGAAGCCCCCAAAATTTAATTAATTAGGTGGGATACACCCCCTTATGAGCACTCTAGACCTCAGAACAGGGAAACACACCTGAATATCTGGTTATATGTAGTGTACGTAAGTATTATTTCACGAATATTGATCCATTGTGCCTCCGTCTAATCTTTTTTGGGAGGACATACTTGACCTATCATTACAAGGTTTATCACTCAGGCTCTCCATGTTTTTCGTTCTCTTTGTTTGTTTTATTCGTTGTATGTTTCTGCTTTTTGGTTCATTTCTTTTCCAGATCATGATATGAAAAATAGACTTATTCAGAAAATGAAATTATATGATGATAGACAAACTGACGACCCATTCAAAAAATAAAAAAAGAGAAAACAAACAGAAATAATTCGATTTCTGCCATCTGCTCGACCTGTATGAGGAATCATGTTGGATTGTTCGTGACTTTTTGGGAGGGTTGTTGACTTTCTTCCATTATGAGGTTTGATTCTGTAGGCCACTAGGAGCTGGGTAGAAAAATTTTTGGCTTTAAAACTGCCTTTAATGGGCCCCATCTCACCACATCATCTTCTTTGTTGCTTGTTGGGTTTCTATAATGTTCGTGTTGACAAATTTTTGATGTACATGTAATTCACAAGTGGTTAGAATTTTATTTGATTTCTTCATCTTATTATTATTTTTTTTTTGTAATCAATACCACCAAAGACTAAACACATAAAAAATTATTACGTACGGACACTGCATTTACAGACAACAATGGATAGAGAGACCACGTCACATTTACATAAATTTGTGGTGATGTGACCCCCCTATTCGTCATTGCTCGTACATCTAGATTCCCACATATAATAATTTTTCCACTCACACAAAATCTGACCATTGCCAAAATAAGAGACAAATATATATATATATATATATATATATATATATATATATATATATATATATATATNTTGCTTGTTGTGTTTCTACAACGTTTGTGCTGACAAATTTTTGATGTATATGTAATTCACAAGTGGTTAGAATTTTATTTGATTTATTCATCTTATTATTATTATTTTTTTTTGTAATCAACACCACCAAAGACTAAACACATAAAAAATTATTACGTACGGACACTGCATGTACGGACAACAGTGAATAAGGAGACCACGTCACATTTACATAAATTTGTGGTGAGGTGACCTCCCTATTCACCATTTTCTGTACATCTAGATGCCCCCACATAATAATTTTTCCCCACACACAAAATCTGTCCATTCTGTCCATTCTGCCAAAATAGATATATATATATATATATATATATATATATATATANAAAAAATAAACAAGCCAAACACGAGCTGAGTCCGGGCTAGCTCATGTTCGGCTCCTTTAGAGCGTTCTAAGGGGGTTAGTTTCTATCTTACCTTTGAAGTAAGCGAAAAATGAATTAAGAAAAAATCGACCTTAAAAGGAATATCACTTATTATTAATTCAGAAAACGGATTTCGCTACCTCCTTCCCCTACCTCCCCGATCGTCTCCCGATCTTGATCTCACCGTCATCGCCGATCTACATGNTTTAATTGAATACAAGGTTATAAATATTTATAATCAATTAAAAATATTAAGGAAGAAAATATAATAAAAATTATTAAATTAGATTCAAATGACATTTTAAATCTTATCTAAATCCTTAACATCTTATGACTACGTGATTAGGGTTGTCAAAATTATTTTTTGTTCGTGAAAAGCTCTTGTTCGGCTTGCTAAGCAAACGAGCCGAACACAAACACACTTTTTGAGCTCGAAAAATAAACAAATCAAACACGAGTTAAATTTGGGCTCGCCCATATTCGACTCCTTTACACCGGTCTAAGGGGACTAGTTTCTTTCTTACCTTTGAAGTAAGCTAAAACTGAATTAAGAAAAAATTGACCTTAAAAGGAATATCACTTATTATTAATTCAGAAAACGGAATTCGCAACCTCCTTCCCCTACCTCCCCGATCGTCTCCCGATCTTGATCTCACCGTCATCGCCGATCTACATGGAGGCCGCTGCCGGCGGAGGAGGAACGCTGTCGGAACTCTATCAGAACGCGCGGCGGCTTCTACTTCGGACGAGGGATGCTTTAGTAAAGCTTGAGAGGCTAGACTCTTCTTCGTTCTCCTCTTCTTCCTCCTATACCTCACAGTTGTCGTCTTCCGCAACGTCGGCTGGTGTTGGGCTGGACCCTGCCGAGTTATCCCTTTTGATCAGGAGGGATGTCACCCAAGTCCAGTCCCTCTGCGCCGAGATGGACCGTCTTTCGCGCTCTATCGGAGCNCTCTTCCTCCTATACCTCACAGTTGTCGTCTTCCGCAACGTCGGCTGGTGTTGGGCTAGACCCTGCCGAGTTATCCCTTTCGATCAGGAGGGATGTCACCCAAGTCCAGTCCCTCTGCGCCGAGATGGACCGTCTTTCGCGCTCTATCGGAGCCAAGGGCCAACGCGAGCTCTGGAAAAGGTAATGCGGCGCCGCGATCTCGCCTTTGTGGTGTGTTATTAAAGTTTACCTTCTTGTTTTTGGTTGATGGTTGTGTTTGCCTATCTCGAGAGATAATTTTAAGCGTAAAGAAAGGTTGATGTCTAGGTGAGCGTCCGAGGACTCTGTCATTTTAAACCGTCTGCAGAAAGATGTCACGCGCTCAGTCCCAATATTTGAGTGTAAGCCCTGTCATAATTTTCTCATTGAAGAAGTGTGGCGAGATGATCAGATATTGAGAATGCAAGATGATCAGTTGTATTAGGTTAATGAATTTAGTTAATATTTTGGAACTAGTATTAATGGTATTGTTAATCATTGTACATCTATAAATAAGCCTCCAATTGATACGATCTCGGTTCTTGAGTTCCCTCAACCAAAGCACCAGTNTTTTTTGGTTGATGGTTGTGTTTGCCTATCTCGAGAGATAATTTTAAGCGTAAAGAAAGGTTGATGTCTAGGTGAGCGTCCGAGGACTCTGTCATTTTAAACCGTCTGCAGAAAGATGTCATACGCTCAGTCCCAATATTTGAGTCTAAGCCCTGTCATAATTTCTCATTGAAGAAGTGTGGCGAGATGATCAGATATTGAGAATGCAAGATGATCAGTTTTGTATTAGGTTAATGAATTTAGTTAATATTTTGGAATTAGTATTAATGATGTTGTTGATAATTGTACATCTATAAATAAGCCTCCAATTGATACGATCTCGGTTCTTGAGTTCCCTCAACCAAAGCACCAATNGTTTTTGGTTGATGGTTGTGTTTGCCTATCTCGAGAAACAATTTTAAGCGTAAAGAAAGGTTGATGTCTAGGTGAGCGTCCGAGGACTCTGTCATTTTAAACCGTCTGCAGAAAGATGTCACGCGCTCAGTCCCAATATTTGAGTGTAAGCCCTGTCATAATTTTCTCATTGAAGAAGTGTGGCGAGATGATCAGATATTGAGAATGCAAGATGATCAGTTTTGTATTAGGTTAATGAATTTAGTTAATATTTTGGAATGAGTATTAATGATGTTGTTAATCATTGTACATCTATAAATAAGCCTCCAGTTGATACGATCTCGGTTCTTGAGTTTCCTCAACCAAAGCACCAATTTATAAGATCTTGTTTCTTGGAACTTGACACTTGGCAATTCGAGGATGATGGCAACTGCAAAATTTTGGTGGGGTAGAAATAGAGAAGAGAAACTCCTACTTAGAAGCAATGATGACAACGGCTATAGAAAATAGGAGGGGTAAGAATATGAAACAATAAACATAGAAATAAAGAGAGAAACTTATGGCATCTTTATCTATTTATCCTATGTATTTAATTGGAGGCTTATTTATAGATGTATAATGATTAAAAACTTTATTAAACTAATTCCTAACTATTCACTACATTTATTAGTCTAATACAAAACTAATTGTCTTACATTCTCAATATCTTATTAAGAGAGCTTGAGAGCATTGCTAATTGTTGCATTTTGTTCGATTTGATTTTGGTGAAAATATTAAGACACTTTTTGAAGTGATGATTGGAATTTTATCGGAAACTCCAAAGTTAAGCGTGCTTTTATGGGAGCACTTTCGAATGGGTGACATTATAGGAAGTTACACCAATAGGATTAAATTGTGCAACCATTAGGCCAAAGCAAGCAATATCTAGATTGGGAAGAGTTTGGGCTATTAAAATGGTATCGAAGCGTTGCACTACCCTCTGATCTCGCCTTTGTGTTGTGTTATTGAAGTTTTCCTTCTTATTTTTGGTTGATTGGATTTTATATTTGCATTTCTCGAGAGATAATTTTAAGGGTATAGAAAGGTTTAGGTCTCCCCAAGCGTCTGAGGACTGTCAGTTTAANTCCAAGCGTCTGAGGACTGTCAGTTTAAACTGTCTGCGGAAAAATGTCGAATGCTCAGTCCCAATATTTGAGTCTGATCCCAATAAATGAAAACGGGGGATCAATTTTATAATTTTCTTATTTCATAAGAGAAGTGTTTGTTGCGGTGAGATGCTAAGATATTGAGAATGCAAGATGATTAATTTTTTATTAGGTTAATAAACATAGTTAATAGTTAGTAATTAGTGTTAATGTTGTTAATCATTGTACATCTATAAATAAGCCTCCAATTGATACAATCTCGTTCCTTGAGTTCCCTCAACTAAAGCATCAATTGATAAGATCTCATTTCTTGGATCTTGATAATGACAATTTGAGGATACCAACAACTGTAGAAATTGGGTGGGTTAGGAATATGGAAGAGAAACTCAAACTTAGAATGTTAAATAACAATTCAAAGATGACGACTCTAGAAAATAGGAGGGGTAAGAAGAAGAAACAAGAAACACAGAGATAAAGAGAGAAACTTATCGCATCTTTATCTATTTATCCTAATGTCTTTAATTGAAGGCTTATTTATAGATGCACAATTATTAACAACTTAATTAATACTAATTCTTAACTATTCACTATATTTATTAACCTAATACAAAATCCAATTTTCTCACATTCTCTATATCTTATTATGAGAGCTTGAGAGCATTGCTAAATGTTGCATTTTGTTCGATATGATTTTGGTGAAAATATGGTATAATAAAGAAACCGAAGATGTGGCTTTAACTTGTAAAGTGTGAAACCCCTTAAGTAGAATGAAACTGAACTCATAAAAATCAAGATGCTTTGCAGTGTAATGGTTGGAATTTTATCAGAAACTACAAAGTTAAACATGCTTTTATGGGAGCACTCTTCGAATGAGTGGCATTATGGGAAGTTACACCAATAGGACTAAGTCGTGCAACCATTAGGCCAAAACAAAAAATATCTAGATTTGTGAGAGTTTGGGCTATTACAAATGGTATAAGCGTTACACCAGCCTTTTAAGGGAACTAAGTGTCATACAAAATAAAATGATATGCCGTGGGAGACATCATTTGAACTTTTTATGGGACAAATTGCTACATAGTGACAGCCATTTCTTGAATTTGTAGGGGACACTTCTAGAATTCTATCTATCCGGTGAATGATTCTGAGTTAAGAATATTGACGAACGTGTCAGTTATATAAGTGAGGGAGATTGTAAAAACCCTTAAGTATAATGAAGCTGAACTTTTAAAAATCAAGGGACTTTTTGCTGTAATGGCTAGAATTTTATCGAAAACTCCAAAATTAAGCGCGTTGTTGTTGGAGCATTCCTGGGATGGGTGNCCATCTTTATCTATTTATCCTATGTATTTAATTGGAGGCTTATTTATAGATGAAATGATTAAAAAATTTATTAAAACTAATTCCTAACTAATCACTACATTTATTAGCCAAATACAAAACTAATCGTCTCACATTCTCAATATCTTATTAAGAGAGTGAGAGCATTGCTAATTGTTGCATTTTGTCCGATTTGATTTTGGTGAAAATATTAAGACACTTTTTGAAGTAATGATTGAAATTTTATCAGAAACTCCAAAGTTAAGCGTGCTTTTATGGGAGCACTTTCGGATGGGTGACATTATAGGAAGTTACACCAATAGAATAAATTGTGCAACCATTAGGCCAAAGCAAACAATATCTAGATTGGTAAGAGTTTGGGCTATTAAATGGTATTGAAGCGTTGCACTAGCCTCTGATCTCGCCTTTGTGTTGTGTTATTGAAGTTTTCCTTCTTATTTTTGGTTGATTGGATTTTATATTTGCATTCTCGGGAGATAATTTTAAGGGCATAGAAAGGTTTAGGTCTCCCCAATCTTCTGAGGACTGTCAGTTTAAACTGTCTGCGGGAAAATGTCGAACGCTCAGTCTCAATATTTGAGTCTGATCCCAATAAATGAAAACGCGGAATCAATTTTATAATTTTCTTATTTCATTAGAGAAGTGTTTGTTGTGGTGAGATGCTAAGATATTGAGAATGCAAGATGATTAATTTTTTATTAGGTTAATAAATATAGTTAATAGTTAGTAATTAGTGTTAATGTTGTTAATCATTGTACAACTATAAATAAGCCTTCAATTGATACAATCTCGTTCCTTGAGTTCCCTCAACTAAAGCATCAATTGATAAGATCTCATTTCTTGGATCTTGATAATGACAATTTGAGGATACCAACAACTGTAGAAATTGGGTGGGTTAGGAATATGGAAGAGAAACTCAAACTTAGAATGGTAAATAACAATTGAAAGATGACAACGACTCTAGAAAATAGGAGGGGTAAGAAGAAGAAACAAGAAACACAGAGATAAAGAGAGAAACTTATCGCATCTTTATCTATTTATCCTAATGTCTTTAATTGGAGGCTTATTTATAGATGCACAATTATTACCAACTTAATTAATACTAATTCTTAACTATTCACTATATTTATTAACCTAATACAAAATCCAATTTTCTCACATTCTCCATATCTTATTATGAGAGCTTGAGAGCATTGCTAAATGTTGCATTTTGTTTGATATGATTTTGGTGAAAATATGGTATAACAAAGAAACCAGAGACATGGCTTTAACTTGTAAAGTGTGAAACCCCTTAAGTAGAATGAAACTGAACTCATAAAAATAAGATGCTTTGCAGTGTAATGGTTGGAATTTTATCAGAAACTACAAAGTTAAGCATGCTTTTATGGGAGCACTCTTCGAATGAGTGACATTATGGGAAGTTGCACCAATAGGACTAAGTAGTGCAACCATTAGGCCAAAGCAAAAAATATTTAGATTTGTGAGAGTTTGGGCTATTATAAATGGTATAAGCGTTACACCAGCCTTTCAAGGGAACTAAGTGTCATACAAAATAAAATGATATGCCATGGGAGACATCACTTGAACTTTTTATGGGACAAATTGCTATATAGTGAGAGCCATTTCTTGAATTTGTAGGGGACACTTCTAGAATTTTATCTATCCGGTGAATGATTTTGAGTTAAGAATATTGACGGACGTGTCAGTTATATAAGTGAGGGAGATTGTGAAACCCCTTAAGTATAATGAAGCTAAACTTTTAAAAATCAAGGCTCTTTTTGGTGTAATGGCTAGAATTTTATCGAAAACTTCAAAATTAAGCGCGTTGTTGTTGGAGCATTCCTGGGATGGGTGACCTTAGGGGAGGTTACACCAATGGGATCAAACTGTGAGGCTATTAGGCCAATACCGATAATATCTCAATTGATGAGAGTTTGGGTTGCTACATAAAGAATATCATTTGATGCTAAAATATAATTTCTTGAAAGAATTAATTTTCAATTCCATTAAGTGAGATGAATAACTAAGATGTGGTCAGAAATGTTGAGTAATTTGAATTCAAATCCGTTTTTACCGCTTAACACTCGTAAATGTTTGATTTGTACCGCATTTTTATCCATTAAAATTTCACCATTTGCAATTGTTTGCTTTGACTTCTACTCTCTAGTTTCTTTCTTCGTATTCTTTGTTTGCATTGATTGTTGTGCATTCTTTATTGTGCGTTGTTATTTCTTCATGGAATCCTTTTATGTAAAAAAGGTAGATGGGAAAGCCATAGAATACACCTTATCTTTAAAAGGAGTTCATCATTTTTTACTCTGAAAAACGTCAAATGGGACAGGGCAGAGACACCTTTCTAAGTTAAATATTTGATCTATGTTAGCATGATTGATACCATGATACTGCAGGACTTATTTATTTTTTAAGCGTGTTGTTTGAAATTTTATATCAGGGATTGGCTTTAACCCCGTATCTTTTTTGCTTTATTCACGGATGTTCTTACTGGATATGTAAAAGAGGATGTACTTTGGTGTAAGCTTTTCCCTGATAACATCCCTTTTTGTGGATAAGACTTGAGAAAGTGTTCAGGAAAAATTTGAATTATGGTGGTTGACTTTATAGTTTGAAGGCTTTCATTTGAGTATATCTAAAACTTAATACATGGAATGTAATTTTAAACGTGGTAGATCTAGTGACGAGGTTGCAACAATGGGTGATGAAGTCATTACAA
>JXCR01060229.1:0-12226 GCA_002079205.1 Phalaenopsis hybrid cultivar
TTTCGAGCTCTAGTTTACAGGTAAATTTCCAGCCTTCTTTTCTGTAAATGCTAGAAAGAAGAAAGATGCTTATTTGCTTGGGGATTTAAGTTTTATTTTCATTATATTGTGGTTCAAACAGTGGTGATCATGATCTGAAGATTCCAATCTTGGGCACGTTAGAGTGGATAAAATCTCTCAATTTTTTCGTCTTGGAGCCACGGCGATCGTGGCATGCTGGCGGGCAAGTTGCAGGGTGAGGAGACTGTAAATTTGTGATTTTTTAAAGAAGATTCTTCTTTTACTCAAAAGACTGAAACTTTTTTTTTTTCATGATTTGGAATTTGCAGATACACCATTTTGTTCTCAAACAATTTAACTTTTGCAACTGTGAAGGTATGAATTTTTTTTATGTTTGATTTATAATATGACGGATGTTATGTTGTTTTGAGAGTAATTATTCTATTGGTGTTTGTGAACTGGTTGCAGGGGGGAGGTCATATAGCACCAGATATAATGCCATTCGAATGTTTTGTTATGTTTGAAAGATGGNGATGTTTGATTTATAATATGACGGATGTTATGTTGTTTTGACAGTAATTATTCTATTGGTGTTTGTGAAATGGTTGCAGGGGGGAGGTCATATAGCACCAGATATAATGCCATTCGAATGTTTTGTTATGTTTGAAAGATGGATTTCTCACCAGAGTCTCTGATTTCAGTGAATCATTTCACTTATTTTGAGGAGGAGATATGATCCTTTTTTGTTGATTAATAATAGAAAATTTATGTATGAATCAAATTTTATTGTATTTTCCCTGCCTTCACTATATATTTCAATGTTTTTCAAGTTGTAGGAGAAGAATATCATGTTGATTTGTCATATATTGAGAGTTAATTTGGTTGGATTTTTAGTTAGTTTTATAAGAGGAGGCAGTTATTGCGGAATGCATCAATTGCAACCAGAGCAGACATAAAGGGACCATCCTGCACAACACTTAATCATCGAAATGGTTAGCTAAGCATTAAAGCGAAAGGAAAAGACAAAGGAATCAGGGAAACATAAATTGGTTAAGTAAAACCTATGAATATAATTTATGTCAATAATTTTATATTTAGAAAATAATTCAATTTTTTTATAATCTCTTTTTTTCTAAATTGACGCGAAAAAAAGATTTAATTTTTTTTAATATTTATTTTTTAAAAAAGTTTGTTTTAAACTTATAAGCATAACTAGATGTACAAAATTTTTTATTGAATTTGAAATATATTATTTAAGATAAATAAATTAATCTCTTAAATTTGATATATAAAATAATTAAGATAAATAAATTAATTAAAATTGCCCTAAATATAGTGCAACGACGTATCCTGAATATGATGTTACAAAGGACTTTGAATACGATATAGTATAGCGATGTATCTCGAAAACCATATAATCAATAATATTTTATTGAATATTCAAATACTTTTGAAATATTGTATGCATTGTATATAGACAAATGTTGTATTTGATATAAAATTATAACTACATTTTTTGGGTTGTGAGAAAACTGGGTACTCTTTGGAATTGTACATCTATAGTAGAATATTTTATATGGGTTAGTTCCTATAGTTTTTTTCTCTTACGTAAGAGTTTCTAACGGCACTTTCTGCTAATTTCAAACTATCGGCGTCTTATGGATGCTCGAATAAGAAAAATTATTCCATACGGATCGGTCTACGGTCAGGATCGAACACCGCAGGCAGAAATATATGCTGTGTACGCACGCAATAATTCCTCCTCGAATAAAGCTAGGATGTGAAAATTACATTCAGCTCGTGAATCATGTGATGCACAAAAATTATTATTATTTTATTGCACCATTGATATACACATCTTTTTAAATATATGTATNTAATTAATTAAAATTGTCCTAAATATAGTGCAACGACGTATCCTGAATATAATGTTACAAAGGACTTTGAATACGGTATAGTATAGCGATGCATCTCGAAAACGATATAATCAATAATATTTTATTGAATATTCAAATACTCTTGAAATATTGTATGCATTGTATATAAACAAATGTTGTATTTGATATAAAATTATAACTACATTTTTTGGGTTGTGAGAAAACTGGGTACTCTTTGGAATTGTACATCTATAGTAGAATATTTTATATGGGTTAGTTCCTATAGTTTTTTTCTCTTACGTAAGAGTTTCTAACGGCACTTTCCGCTAATTTCAAACTATCGGCGTCTTATGGGTGCTCGAATAAGAAAAATTATTCCATACGGATCGGTCTACGGTCAGGATAGAACACCGCAGGCAGAGATATATGCGGTGTACGCACGCAATAATTCCTCCTCGAATAAAGCTAGGATGTGAAAATTACATTCCGCTCGTGGATCATGTGATGCACAAAAATTATTATTATTTTATTGCACCATTGATATACACATCTTTTTAAATATATGTATATAAATCTGTTATCGCCCAAGCAAGTGTTCCCTCCTAATTTTCTTAAAGAACTTTGTTTTGTTTAATTTATTTTCTTATCAACAGAGCGCCACGCCCTCTGGTATATTTTTTAATTAATTTAGAGTTCCAACAAAATAAACATTTTAGTATTATTTTAAAAACGTATTTATATTTCTGAGATTTTTTTATTTTTAAACCCACTCTTTTTTTTTTACATTTATAAGTAGTACTCTAATTATAACTTTTTATCCATTTCAAGATATATTTTTGCATACTTATTAAGTATGTATTTATAAGAATGAATGAAGTCCTTGCATCACATAAAAGTAAAACTATAATGATGTAATTATTTTATCACAATTTATTTAGAGGGAATTGTTTTTAAAATGCAAAAAATAATTAAATAAAGAGATTTTCCACAACAGCTTCTATTCAGCAATTTACTGTCACAACTAATAAAGAACAGCTTATTGATGAGTTGCAGCTGACGTAAGAACTTTGTTTTTTTTAACATATTTTTTTTTGTGAAATCTACTCTTCGGGAAAAAAATAAAAAAAAAAAATTCTTAAAAAATTGAGCCGAAGAAGGTGTGGTTGTTTCTATATGTGTATTCATCCGAATGAAAAATTTGACTATATTTCTCCTTTTTTTTTTTAATCATAAACTTCTCTCCCTTTTTTTAATCGTAAACTTCTCTCTCTAACCATTTTGGTAGTGACGGAGTCTGTTTTTTCTCTTATTTCGGCTCTGCTTCTCATTCAACCATGTCTATTAACTTCATCCTCCTGCAAATACTATTAGTCTTCTTCTCCAATTTCTGTTTATTTCCTTGTTACTGTAATTCGTTGGATGCAAGCAGAATCACTCATCTTCCAGGTTTCAATGGCTCTCTTCCCTTCTACCTTGAAACAGGGTGAGATCTCAACTTAAATTTGCATACCTAATGATTGAAATTTGTTTCTAATAAATCTCCTCGCGGTTTGAAGCTATGTGACAGTGAATGAAGAGAGCGGGGCAGAACTCTTCTACTACTTTGTAGAGTCTGAGAGGAATCCCAGTGATGATCCACTTATTCTTTTTCTTGTTGGTGGACCTTATTGCTCTGGTTTTTCTGGCTTGGTCTTGGACGTTGGTGATCATTTTCTTATTTTCTTATAATTTATTTCATGGAAATTTTATATTTAGAACACACACAGCATGATAATTTGATCAACTATACTTAATTGTTTTTCACGCATAGATAAGGGGCACACATGTAAAAAATGAAGTTTAGACATTAGATATTTAAATACATAGGAATTGAGTGGTATGTACTTATAGTTCTCTTCTAGCATTAATTACTATTGTCATAGGACCTTACTGTGATCGGTATGCGCGCATACCTTCATTTCTTCTTCTTTTCTTGTTTTTTTTAGGCCTTTACATACATAGATCGATCTATAGATATCTTGTACTTTTTGTTTTTCTTTCCTTGGTTGAAGGAGAGGGGATCAGAATTATGGTGTTTGGATCAGCAGAGAAGTGGGTTGGATTTATGATTTGTTCTGCTATAGTTTAGATCTTGTTTCTCTTGTGAATCAAATAATAGAGTGTGTGTGTGTGTGTGTGTGTGTGTGTGTTTGTTTAAATCTTATTTCCAAATTATCTTCTTCTTCATCTTCATCGGCAATGTTGGTTGTGATATCAATTTTTGTAAATTACAAAATTTGTTATCAGAGCCTGCAAATCTTGATATCAAGAAATTTATAAGCAAGATTGACTTCCCATTGCCTTGCTGCTTATCATTCATAAACACTTACTCGTTCCCATCCCCTTCTTCCGATATATATTACAAGTGTAAGATTTTATTAATTTCTTTAGGCTTATTATGTGCAGGTCCTCTCGGGTTTATGGTCAAAGCATATGATGGAACGTTGCCTACTTTGACTTCTAATCCTTTTTCATGGACACAAGTACGTGCTTAAGAACTGCCTTAACTTTTTTCATTTACATTCGTGACATTTATCATTATTTTCTATAATAAAACCATTTGGATGATTAGATCTCCAGCATTATCTTTTTGGATTGGCCTGTGGGGACCGGATTCTCATTCTCACCAAGTA
Organism: Phalaenopsis hybrid cultivar; assembly: GCA_002079205.1. Classification (NCBI taxonomy): domain Eukaryota; kingdom Viridiplantae; phylum Streptophyta; class Magnoliopsida; order Asparagales; family Orchidaceae; genus Phalaenopsis; species Phalaenopsis hybrid cultivar. The sequence continues at coordinate 4,550 of JXCR01060229.1, forward strand.
TTGAGGATTATCATACAGATGAAGTAAAATCTGCAAAACAAATCTATAAGTTCCTTATAAAGGTGAGACGATTTTAATTCCATGCATGCTTCATGTCTGAAATTTAATGTGAGAAGGAATGAAAGGGCTTACCTCAAATTTAAGGTGTATGGTTAATGCAGATTTTAATAATTGCAATGTCTTCAGTAATAACCATTTTTTTAGTCGTTGATTCTTTGATGCAGTGGTTGCTTGATCATCCGAGTTTTCAATCAAATCCTTTTTATGTTGCTGGAGATTCATATGGAGGGAAAATGGCACCTCTGTCTGCTCTAGAGATTGCAGATGGTAATTATTTAAAAATTCAGATTACATAATTTATAAATGAAATGCTAATTAATTTTATGTAATGGGTCACAGGCAATGAAAATTTTCAGCAACCCTTTGTTAATCTCAAGGTATGTCCTTCAGCTAGTTATCGCTACAAAATAAATTTTCAGCTTATGTTTTTATTTACTTCTTTAAAAATAGCATTTTTTTCACAATAAATAAGCTATGTCAAGCTCAGAAAATAGAACAATTCAATTTTAGTAAACTAAAATTTTCACAATATAAATACTATAAATCTTTTAAATTTTGTAACTTCTCCCCCAAATCTGTTTGAGACTTTCTATGTGAATATGGCTTGATGGTTTGTAATGTCTTCAGGGTTATTTAGTTGGCAACCCAGTTACAGGTGACAGGATTGACATCAGTTCTCAACCTCCTCATGCTTATGGATTGGGAATAATTTCGGATGAACTACTAAAGGTTCATATTTTCTTTTCCTTGATTTCAAACATTATTTATTGTATTGTATTGTATGTGAACTTCAATGCATTGCCAATAACAAATGAAAAAAGAAACAATAAAAAGGGCAAATAGATATTAAGTGCTCCTTTTGACGAGTAAAGTGTCAAAATAGCCCTCTGATCATTCACATTGAGTGATTCTAATCTCAAAGCCTATAAAAGTACCTAATTAGCCCTCATATTTTTAATGAAGGCTAAAATAATCTTCTTAAATAATTTTCTTTATATGATAAGTGTTTAGGTTTGCACTTTTATTTTATTTGTTAAATGATGAAATGCCTTTTTCTATCACATTTTTCCCAATTAGGAGTTGTTTTAAGTTTTAAACAACTAAAATTGCATGTAAAATATAATATAGAAGAGTTATATGATATTTTATCATGCCAAGTGACTTTATTATGGTTAGCTATACTTTAGAGTAAATAGCCAAATTGGTTTTATCTTACAAAGATAGGTTAAACTTAAAAATGTTACTGACTTCTTTCATTTTCAGCTGATACAAATAAATTGTGTGGGGGAAGACTATCAAAATCCTAAGAATACTCACTGTGCAACAAACCTCAAAACATTGAATGTGGTAGTCTTCATTTTGAAAATATTTATATGATTTTCTTATTACATAGATGATCCTAAACTCATGTGGTCATGCACATTTGCTTAGTTCCTTTCAGAGATCAACAAATATAGCATATTGGAGCCTAAATGTCCTGATGACTCTTTTGAACTGAAGGAAAAAAAAGGCAACCACAGGTCAATTAAGGAGAAGTTTTTTGAATTCTATCATTCATTATCTGTACCTGATATTGATTGTGCAGTTAAGTCATTTTTATTAGTTTGATAATTCATTTATTTCTACATAAACAATTATTTTTTTATACATGCAAAATATGATTGAAATTGTATAAATATTTTTTTTTGTAGAATGATCGTCTTCTTTCGTATTATTGGTCGAATGACCGTCTCACCAAAGAGGCTCTTCATATCAAGGAGGTAAATTGAGTATTTTTTAGTTGATTTTTTTCGGAGCAATGCTACTCTGGCCAATAAATAGGATAAATATGTACTTTAATATGGTGAAGTGTGGGCTCCAAAATTCAAAAAATGTTGGCCTCTCTTGAAGAGAAAAATGAAATATACAAAATGAGGGAGTTGACTGTGAGGTTTCAGGTCACATTTTCAGAAGGCATATGAGATAGTAGATAAGACTATCCCAAAAAATTTTGCCCTCATTTTGTGAGAATTTTAACATTGGAGTTCAAATTTTCCCATAGACACAAACCCCTGATTAATTATCCCTCTCGATAACGTGAGACACTTTTGATTAAGGCTAGTCATCAGGCGTTAAGTATTTAGACTTAGCATATTGTAGCACCANTTTTCCCATAGACACAAACCCCTGATTAATTATCCCTCTCGTAACGTGAGACACTTTTGATTAAGGCTAGTCATCAGGCGTTAAGTATTTAGACTTAGCATATTGTAGCACCATATTAAAATTTTAAATTTATAAAATTATCATCGTAAGCTCGTCACCTCCCAATAATGGGACACTTTTGATTAAGGCTAGTCATTAGACTCTAAGTATTCATACTTAGTATATTAAAGCACCATATTGAAAATTTAAAATTTATAAAGTTATCATCGTGAGATTAAGAGCAGATTTTAGGGGAAATAATGAAGCACCTGATCAATATCTAATGGTTTTGTCATTCTAAGTCAGCATGGTCCCTGGTCTACATAATCAGGAAGGTAGATGGGATAATAGAGATGGTCAAGAAGGAAATGGAAGAGAGAATTTGAAATTGAAAGTTGAATAATATATATAATTAAAATGTAAATATTTAAATGTATATTAATTATTTCATATATATGCTTAAATATAAATATATACTAATATTAATATTTAAATAGATAAATATGTATTAATATTTTCATATTTAAATAATGTAAACATTTTCTTCTTTAACGCACTCCAAGTGAATAAGTCCGATTCAAACGTGAATAAGCTCATTTGAATCGTCTTGAAGACCTGGACGCTATTACATAGTCCGTTTTGTAAAATGATGGCATGATAAAAAAGTTTTATGGGCGAAAATTCATACAATGAAGGCTTTATGCACATGAATGCGCATAAGAAAAAGCACAGATTGTGTCATCGTACATGTAGTCCGTTGTTTTTAATATGTTGGATCTTTTTACACGTTAGATCTTTTTTTGGGTAATTTCAACCCTTTGGATGTATTGATATAGTCTGATTTATAATTGGGTCTCATTTGTGTGGCTTTCTCGCTGCGTTAGGTAAATCTTCTTTGAGCAGTATGATGTTGCGCCTGACATTTATCATTTTTTATCGAGCGGAGCAGATATGAACGTTAACGTGAAGTTAACCAAACAAAAGAGAGAAAGAGTAGAATAATATATTAATGATATTAATTCATTTTTTATTATATTATTTTATTAAAGTTGCATTACTCTTGTGATTGTTGTTATATATCATGCTCAACTAAGTTATTTTGGTTGCTATTTTGCATGAAGAACATTTGGGATGGGCTAGACTAAACTACATTATTGTTTTTCTTAAATATGAAACTATTGTCTCTTTCCAGTAAAAGAACAAATTAGTATGCTAAGAGAACACTCACCCTCTTTAATTTTCTCGATTTTCACTAACCACATGCAATGTCAATGATGTAAAACATTTGTAGGGTACTGTCGAAGAATGGCATCGTTGCAAGCAGGATTCAAATAATTACACATATAACGTACCAACTTCTGTGCCTCATCATCTCAACCTAATAAGAAGAGGATATCGAGCTCTGATTTATAGGTGATCGAAGCATATCTTAAGGAAACAATCTTTTAAATTTTAGAATTTACTATTTCTTGCAAGGATCCATCTAACTTTTATTATGTACTTGTGAACCTAATAGTGGGGATCATGATCTCGATATACCATTTATTGGCACACTTAAGTGGGTAAGATCCCTCAACTTCTCTATCGTTGAAAATTGGCGATCGTGGCGTGCTGGAGGCCAAGTTGCAGGGTGAGCATTTCTTTGGTCTTAATGCACATTTACTGTAGAAGATTGGATCATTTGCAGACTCAATTTAAGCCCAAAACATACATAGGTCAACACGAAAGCTTAATGTTTCAAGGAAGATTCACATACATACCACGCAATTTCTATGTATTTATATGTCTAACACCTAAACATCAGTTTTTACATATGTCACTTTATATAAGTATTTCACATTTTGAAAGTCAATATCATGGTATTTTTTCATGTGACATGAATGATTTGGATGATATAAATGTAAAAAAAGTAGAGTTTAGTTGTTACGTATCCAAAAACATAGGAATTAGGTGGTGGTATGTATGCAAATGCCAGATTTTTCATGACAAATTATAATAAAATTGTTTTTTCCTTCATCTCAAAGATAACATCCTTCGATCTACAGTAATTTTCTTACAATATATAGCATGTTATTAAGGACACAAAATATGGTTTGAATCAGTTTGAAGGACCGTTTTTCACATTCTTTGTGTCTTAACATTAATTAACTTGCTCAACAGGTATACAATGCTGTTCTCAAACAATCTGACATTTGCAACTGTGAAGGTGATGTAATATTTCTTTGATAATATCTGCATAAAACAGGCGTTGTTTCTGTGCGCTAACAATTTCTGCAATTTACTCATCTGGTTGCAGGGTGGAAGTCATACAGCTCCAAATAATATGCCTTTGCAATGCTTCGTTATGTTTGAAAGGTGGATTTCTCACAAGTCTCTATGATTAATCTGACCTGATGAACAAATTTATTGCAGAACAAAATAAATAAATAAAGTTTTTCTTCTGCTTTCAGTGAACACAGCTGATGTATTTGATATATGTTAGAGATTATATTAAGTTACGCCTGTGGTAAGTTCTATATAAATCTGATGTGAGAAGGTGTCACTTTAAAGTATAATAGAGCATATAGTAAAATTTTAATTATGTAAACTATTTTGTTTCTTTTACAGTTAAAATTAGTGAAATTTACATATGTAGCACATAATTCTTATGTATTACATATCTAACATCTAAACTTTCATATTTACATACATAGTACTTTGGTATTTTAAACCTATGCATGAAAAGTTGTATTTCACTTTTAAAAAGTGGTACTAGTGTTATGTCTTGTGACATTAAAGATTTGAGTGTTTGTTATGTGAGTAAATATGAAAATTTAGATGTGAGATATGTAAATACATTTGAATTGTGCGCTCTGTATGTAAATTCCCTTAATTTTTTTTCTTACTTAATAAGCCATGAAAGAGAAGGAATAGGATCCTCAATAGTTACAAGGTGAGCATTTATTTGGTCAGTGTGGTTTTTTATTTTTAGGTGTATTTACATGGGTACCAACCCTTTCCAACATATTTACATACCTAACACCTAAACTTTTCTCTCTATATTTATATCACACAAATCTTTGAGATCACATAAAAAATATCAGTATATTCTTTAAAAAAACTACACATTTTCATGCTTAAACAGGGTGACTTATATATTTAAATTGAAGTTCAGATAGTAGATATGCAAACACATAAAAATTGAGTGATATGTAAGTGCTTGCGAGGCGAATCTGAGCAAGGCTTCGATCCGAGATAAAATATTTTGAATCTAAAATTGTTCTGTGGTAAATTAGTTGCATCCCACTTCAGACAAGGAGATTAATAAGGGAATTCTGCCCTTTTCTCTGATCGACGATGAAACCATGAAACATAGTCGGCTAAAGTCAGATATTGTTGGTACGGTAACCATCTTCAATGTGTGAGTGGTGGGACTGAATCCTGAATGTTAGGTGGCGTCCTTAAATGAGAGAAGAATATATGTCCTGGTTGGTCAAGATGACTTTCTCGAATTAGTACATTTATAGATATAGATCTAAATTGCCTTCTTGAGGAAGATGGAAATAAGTCGGATCAGCGGTTTAGACAAGTGAGCTTGATTCAGCCATCTCTGTAGACGGGCTTGATTCAACCACTTCGGTAGACCGACTTGATTCAATCATTTTGACGGGTAAGTCAAAAGAACTCTGATAAACTCTTGATGAATCCGTGCTAAGAGACCCAGTGGAACAACCTGAATCGAGAGAGAATGTAAAGCTTTTATTGCTTAAAGATCGTCGAAAAATTGACAATACACAAAGCTCTTAGATTTTCCTTTGCCCGAAGGTCACTTAATGTAAGTTCTCAGCTTCTATTTTTTGGTAAAGCTCAAACCAGATGCAACGAGAAAAATTATGCACAATATTACTCTGGAGATCAATATATGATTGTCTTCCTATGGCATTTTTAATAGTGAGTGTACTTTTGTTATTATATCCACAAATATCGGTATATAGAAATACCAGCATACGAAAAGATTTAATTAACTTTTATGTAGCTGAATCGAAACCCATCGATATGATTGAATCAAGTCGGCCTACCGAAGTGGCTTAATCGAGCCAGCCTACAGAGTTGGCTGAATTGGGCTCACTTGTCTAAACAGCTGATCCGACTTGTTTCCATTTTCCTCAAGAGGGCAATTGAAATTTATATCCATAAATGTACTCATTCAAGAAAGTCATCTTGACCGAGGATGCCATATATTCTTCTCTCATTTAAGGACGTCACCCAACATTCAGGATTCAGTCCCACCACTCACACATCGAGGATGGTTAGCGTGCCAACAATATATGACATTAGCCGACTATGTTTCATGGTTTCAACGTCGATCGAAGAGAACGAAAAAATACAATCCTTGATTTCTTACATCAATAATTTTACATTATTTTTTATCCCATATATAAAAGGCCAACNGAGAGGGCAATTGAAATTTATATCCATAAATGTACTCATTCAAGAAAGTCATCTTGACCAAGGATGCCATATATTCTTCTCTCATTTAAGGACGTCACCCAACATTCAGGATTCAGTCCCACCACTCACACATCGAGGATGGTTAGCGTACCAACAATATCTGACATTAGCCGACTATGTTTCATGGTTTCAACGTCGATCGAAGAGAACGAAAAAAATACAATCCTTGATTTCTTACATCAATAATTTTACATTATTTTTTATCCCATATATAAAAGGCCAACATGAGAAAAGAGAAGGAGACTCCGAGGGATCTCTCTCTCTCTCTCTCTCTCTCTCTCTATCTTCTTGCTTCTTATCTCACTTTCTCGAGGGATTCCATATTTTTTTTCCAAAGAACTGTTTTGTCTCTCGCTATCTAGTTTTTTCCTTAAGAACCGTCACTTGAGACCTTTCCACTCACTCTCTCCTCACGGCAAACTTCCTGCATTATTGGGTTTTTGGCCAAAATGTATATATCCATGGATAATACGAGACTCTACGTCCTAAAAAGATTTAATATGTTGAAAGATGTGACAAGCATGGAGTTCATACGCAAGTTTCACAAAGATCCCATTTTCTTGAAGAACGCCCCCCTGAGAACGATNCTTATCTCACTTTCTTGAGGGATTCCATATTTTTTTTCCAAAGAACTGTTTTGTCTCTCGCTATCTAGTTCTTCCTTAAGAACCGTCACTTGAGACCTTTCCACTCACTCTCTCCTCACGGCAAACTTCCTGCATTATTGGGTTTTTGGCCAAAATGTATATATCCATGGATAATACGAGAGACTCTACGTCCTAAAAAGATTTAATATGTTGAAAGATGCGACAAGCATGGAGTTCATACGCAAGTTTCACAAAGATCCCATTTTCTTGAAGAACGCCCCCCTGAGAACGATGGATTGCACCAGAGACAATGCGAAAAACAAATCAATGAGTTGAGACAAGCGATGAGAAGAGA
>JXCR01060229.1:12336-40785 GCA_002079205.1 Phalaenopsis hybrid cultivar
TCACAAACTTCGAATAGACATTCTTACCGTTGAAATTAACTCTCAAGAAATCTGAAGAACTCACTGATTGGAATCAAAGAAAATTTTAAAACATAAGAAGTATTGCTTGTTTATTGCTGAATCAAATAGAACTTTGATGTCTTTGGAAATGCTATCCTTGAAGAAAGAACTTTCTAAGATGAAAATTTCAACAGTTACCCTTGAGCGGCGAAACCTGAACTACAAAAAGAGAAAGACATACTGAAGCTGTTGATAAGAGTTCCGGATGAAGTAGAAGTGCTGAGGTAATGAACTTTACATTTATATATTGAAAGAATTCTGGTCGTCCAACTTCTTAAGCACGTGCATATAAAATTTTATTATTAATATTTCTATGCTCCTGTTTTCAACTTGTATGAACAGATTTCTGTAGAATGTAATTGTTGAGAAATTATGGCACAGAAAAATAGTAATTGAGACAAATCCAGAAGAACAACTAGATTTAACGGAGTTCGGCAAAGATACCTACGTCATCGGGAGTAGAGCGGTAACTTTCTTTTCAATATTCATAAAAGAGTACAGAATATAAGATTCAACTCTCAGAATCTCAGAGGCTCGCCTAGGATTACAAACAGGACATATATATAAACATATAGTACAATATGTAATTACTTAAATTACCCCTGTACCAAACCGCGGGGCATTGCCCCCGCAACCACAACTCACATATTGAAACTCCCCCGATTTGACAGATTATTCTGCTCCACTCCGCTCGTGGGCTCCGCTCCGCTCCAGCATCGATCCCATTTATGGTATATGAGTCATACCTAATAAATCTCCACCTTGACGAATATCCAACCCCTTAGGAGAAATACATATACCCAACAAATCTCAAACTTCGCGAATATCCAGACCCTTAGGAGAAATACATATGTCCAACAAATCTCCACCTTGGTGAACATCCGGCCCCTTAGGAGAAATACATATGTCTGAAAAATCTCCTCCTTGACGAACATCCAACCTCTTAGGAGAAAATACATCATGGAGTTACTTATGCACCAATGTGGGTTGGGCCACCACGGTTATGTTGCGCCCTCATTGATCCCTTCAACCCACCAAGAGACACAACTCTTCAATTCCATTAGACTTCTCTTCATCCTATGAGACACCATATTTTGGTATTATGAGTCATACCTAACAAATCTTCACCTTGGCGAATATCCAGCCCTTTAGGAGAAATGCATATACCCAACAAATCTCAACCTTGGCGAATATCCAGCCCCCTTTAGGAGAAATGCATATACCCAACAAATCTCAACCTTGGCGAATATCCAGCCCCCTTTAGGAGAAATGCATATACCCAACAAATTTCTACCTTGGTGAATATCCAACCCCTAAAGATAAATACATATGTCGAACAAATCTCCACCTTGGTGAATATCCAACCCATTAGGAGAAATACATACGCCTAACAAATCTCCACCTTGGCGAATTCGAGCCCCTTAGGAGAAATACATATGCCTAACAAATCTCCATTCCATGAAAATTTTTCGTAGGACCCAAATCTTTAATGTTAAATTTTGGGCTCAATACAGCTTCTAAACTACGGACATCATTCAAATTATTTGCAGCAATCAGTATATCATCAACATACAATAACATAAAAATAATATAATGATCATCAAGGCTCTTCACATAAATACAAAAATCATACACACATCGTCTGTAACCAATTTGAATCATGTAGGAGTCGAACCATTTGTACCATTATCTTGGAGAGTGTTTCAACCCATACAACGATTTCTTTAACATGCAAACCAGATGCTTCTGTTCAGGTTGAAGGAATCCTTCTGACTGCTCCATGTAAATCTACTCCTCCAGATCACCATGCAAGAAAACAGTTTTAACATTGATCTGCTCCAAATGCAAATCCCAAATGTTTATTAATGCAAGCACTGCCCTGATTGAAGTATGTCTGACCACAAGAGAAAAGATTTCATCATAATCTATCCCCTTCTGCTCTGAAAATTTCTTTGCTGTCAATCGAGCCTTGAACTTTTCCTCTTCTTTTTCTGATACTGTTGGTTTCCTTTTGTACACCCACTTGCAACCAATAGCCTTCTTTTCCTCAGAAATTTGAAATAGCTCAGAAGTGCGATTTTTCTGTAAGGACTTCATCTCCTCAACCATTGCACTCATCCATTTCTCTTTCTCCTGATAGCTCCTTGAAAAGTGGTTGGATCATCGCTGCTGATGAGAAGTGCACAAGAGACCAAGTATTTATAAATCAATTTGCTAAGAGGCTTTATATTGGTGTGCCTCTATCTGTCATTAGCTAGATTATAATTCTGCAGATCATCTGGAATGGAATCACCAGGTGTTGAATTTGAACTTTCAACTGTCTCAGTTGTTTCTAGATGTTATTCTAAATCCATCTGCACTGCATCTGAACTGGAATTGTTCCATTGCACCTTGTCTTGATTCTGTTGTAAAATGGATTACTCATAAAAAACTTCATATCTGTTGATCACCATCTTCTTTACAATCGGATCCCAAAACTTGTATCCTTTCGCACATTTCTTATATCCCAAAAAGATACACTTCTTGGATTTCACATCAAGTTTTGATCTTTCATCTCCAGGTACATGCACACAAGCAGGACAACAAAAAATCCTTAAATGATCAAAATTAACTGGATTACATGTCCATACCTCTTATGCGACCTTGCCACCCAATGATCAAAGTTCAGATTTCTGCTTCAAGAAATATACCCAAACTTTCCTGAAGAAATCATCAATAAAGATAACAAAATACTAAGATCCTCCCGGTGATGATTCCTTGGTGGGGCTTTATACATCAGAATGCACATAATCAAAAATCTCTTTAGTTTTATGTTTTCCAGTCATAAAACCGACTTTAGTCTGTTTTCCAAGAACACATAACTTACAAAGATCGAGCTTGCACCTTTTAATACCATGCAACATGTTTCTTCTATGCAATTACGCCATCCCATGTTCATTGAGATGACCCAGCTGCATATGTCATAACTTTGTACTGTCATCATCTGACTCCACATAATGAACTCCACCTGCAACTGTACTCCTCAACAATTTCTAGATATTGTCTGCAGTTAACTTTCCTTTCATCACCGTCAGTGCACCCTTAACAATTCTGATGGTTTCTCTATCCTCATCAGCCTTAGGAATGAAACCATAGGAAATCAAATTCTTCTTTGGATTTGGAATATATCTGACATCACATAATGTTTTAACTGTGTCATCATATATCTTAATTCTAACTTCTACAATACCAACAATATTGCAACATCTATCATCATCTAGATAAACGGAGCCAGAATTAATTGACCTGTATGAAGTAAACAACTCTATGTTAGATGTTATGTGATAATAGCATCCTGAATCAAGAATCAATGTATCCATGAACTGAGTTGACAAAACTAAAAACATATCGTTATCACTGCAATATGAATTGTCACTCTGCACCGCATTTACAGACTTCAATGATGCATCACTTTTTTCCCCAGTCTATTTTTTGAGCTTTGGACAATCTCTCTTCATATGACCTGGGTCCTTACAATTGTAGCAATGAATTATCTTTTTGCCTTTGGACTTGGATTTGGAATTTCGCATTCTGAAACCCTTCTTTTCTTTCTTCCTTCCACGATCCTGTTTATCCTTAACATATAAACTGTTGTCATGGGAGCTTTCCTTGCATTCTGCTTCCACTGGTTGTGAGCCAACAATGCTGCAGTAATCTCATCAATTTTGATAGATTACTTACTCGATTTACTATACAGCTTTTTGTTGACTGCTAAAATATTTAATGAATTTTATATAGATAAATGTTATATTTGATGTGAAATTATAACTATATTCTGTGAGAAAAGTGGGCACTGGGCACTCTTTGTAATTGTATATTTATAATAGAATAAATTATATGAATTAAGCCCATAATTTCTCTTTATAGGATTTTTTATCTTCCTGCAACTTTCATATTAAAATGCTCAATAATTATTATTATTTTATCGCACCCATTCATCTATACAAATTTTTAAATCTATGTATAGAAATCTACTCAATTTTTCTCTCATAATTTTTTAAAGAACATTTGTTTTCTAAATATCAAAGTTTAGGTGAGAGAGATGTGAATGCATAAAAAATATGTGCTTCGCATGTAAATTTAGATTGGTAAATGAAGATGCTCATTTTTTTATCAACACGGCGCCAACGAGACATACTTTAAATTAATTTAGAGTTCCAACAAGTATACATTTTAGTATTATTTTAAGAAAGCATTTATTATTTTGATCTTTTTTTTAAAAGATTATTTTTAGTTTTTTAATATTGCATACTTGTATGTATTTATAAGAATGAATGAAGTGGTGACGTCAAATAAAAGTAATAAAGTTGCAGGGTGAGCATTTCATTGGCATTAGTTCACATTTATTGTGGGAGATGGGATCATTTGCAAACTCAATTTAAGCGCATAATACACATATATCAACACAAAAGCTTAATTTTTTTAAGGAAGATTCACATACGTACCACACAATTCCTATGTATTTACATATCTAACAGCTAGGCATTAATTTGCATCATTTGCATGTTCGTGGTAGATAACTATATCATTTGCATGTCCCGAGAAGAAGCCCCCGTGTTTTTCTATCCCGACTGGCCCAACACAAATTTCTACTCAGGCTATTGTTTAGTGTGTTTAGGTCGTTACAAGGCTCCGTGACCCAAACAGGTCGGGATTCTCCATGAGGATGACTCAGTTACTTTGCAGACTCTCTATGCCAATGAGTAGGTTACCCATCTGGGGATCGCGAGAAGCTCACGATTTAGTGGGGGCTTGAAAAACATCAGAGCATTTCTCTGTGAGATGACCATTCATTGATAGCTCTATGCTAATTGTCATTACTAATGTAACCAAAACCCTTGCGGATCAAGACTATTCTTGTGCAACCCCTTATATGTAATCAACTAAGATTGATACCTTTCTTTGGGATCATTCTAAACCACACAATACGCAAAAATACCAGAATCTCTGCTTATAGGTAGTATACGTAAGTATTATTTCATGGATATTGGTCCAATGTACTTCCTTCTAATCTTGTTTGACAAAACATGCTTGATTTATCCTTGCAAAGCTTATTGCACATAGGCTCTCATGTTCTTTCTCTTATTTGTCATTTTTATCGTATGTCTGTCTTTTCTGGTTTCTATATTCTCTTGATCATTTATACGATCCGAAAGATAAACTTGTTCGGAAAGAAAAAATATACGATGGTAGACAGACTGGTGACTCCTGTAAAAATAAAAGAGAAATGAATGAAAATAATTGAATCTTATATATTGCATTGCATGTTTGTATGCCCGCGGGTTTGGTTGCCCACACAAGCCAGGTATGACTGGCCACCCAACATTGTTTGGTTTAATTGATCATCCAGTACTGGATGACTTAATTGGTCGAATGGTGCTGGTCGGCTCGACCATACGCCTTTTAATTGGCCAGTTATGTATATGCCTTGTTCGCGGTGTCGTAGTGGGTCCGGTCACCCACATTAGGCAAATTGGTGGGTTGATATTAATCGATAAGGTCATATGCCTATTGACCAATTACACATGTTTGACATGTTGCATTTCACACTGCACTTTACCTAAACCCGTCGACCCAGCTCGATTGACATTACTCTTTGTTTCGACCGACTGACCCGGCCCGTTCGACTGGCCACTTTGGTCTTACCGACCACCCAAGCTCAGTCGATGAACCACTTTGGTCATGTCGATTTCCTTAGCCCGACTGAGCCCTTGGCTATGTTGCCTATGGTTGATCACCTTAATCGACTCAATAGGTCGAACAACTAACATCACTTGCATGATGTGTGTTTTGCATGTGCATTAGTGTTGCTTGCATGACATTTTGCATAGTTATTATCATATGTTTGAGTTGCATTTTGAGTATTCATTCATATACTCACCGCACTTTTATCACTATAGCAGTGAGAATCATCATTCTCCCGAGTCATTGCCCCCTCATGGTACACTCGTTCACTTGAGTCACTGCCTCCATGACACACCCGTTTTTTTGGGTCACTGCCTCCAAGACACGCCCACTCTTCTGGGTCATTGACTCGACAACACACTCATCCTTTGGGTCGTTGTCTCCACGAAAAATCCACCCCTTCGAGTCGTTGTCTTCATGAAACACTCCTCACCACTTTTATCATATGATTGTTTACATTTGCATATGTATACATGCATTGATAGCAAGCCAAGCAAGAACGACGAGTGATCTCGTGTTGGTCGCGATTTCTTAATGAACATTGCTAGTTGGGTCGATCCTGAAGAGCAATACGAGTTAAATGATCGGGACTGACACAAGTATGACAGTGTTAGAGATCTAAGGGATCTAACTTTTGCCACCCTGCGTGTTATAGGTTTGAATTTAATGAAAAAATATTTTTCTATTTATTATATCCGCCATAAATTTAAAATTATGCATGTTGCAAACTAGGTCATATGTAAGACCAACATTTTTTCAAAATCCATCCTGGGTGACATTCTTAAGATCCATTGGTTCTTTAAGATGGGGCAGGTGTGGTGAACCCCTCAAATTCATACATACCCAAAGACTTATTCTGATCACTTACATGTTAGTTAGGACCTATCTTTCCGTTATTGTGTTCTAGAATTCAATTTAGGATGTTGGGTAGTCTTTTCGATATCCTAGCTATAGTTTTCTGTTGGTTTGGTTGTTTTAGTCAGTTATCACCTTTTGTGCTTTTGTCATACTTGCATGTTTATTGATTTTGATGTGCATGATAGTACATTAATGCATTTTTTTGTAGGGATTCGTGCTTATGTATATGCATATACACATTACCATTAAAAGGGGAGCACATGCTGATTTATATTACTTTTTACTTGATGGTGTTATTTAGCTCTCCCAATAAAAAAAACTCGGCTCATATGCGTTGCATGTTTGTTAGCTTTCCCACAATGTTGTTTTAATGTAGGTCAAGTCCTTTTTTTTTTATTTTTTCTAAGTACATTTTAGAGTCCCTAAGAGAGTCATGTATTAGAAATAAGGTATGTGCATGAGTTTCGAGATGTCAGGCGGGAGGAACCATGTGACAGGGACCAAGAGCTGCTTTCCCGTACCTTAATTCTAAATTTCATTTATGTATAGAATTTTGACCAGACGTGTACTTATGTTGTATCCGGTCTTCTTTTTCTTTTATAGGATATGCCGCGACCCCTCAGCATTAGCAATTATTATTTTATATTTGGCTTGTTTTATTGTCTTTTTTGCAAGCTTTTATNAGCGTTAGGTAAATCTTCTTTGAGCAGTATGATGTTGCGCCTGACATTTATCATTTTTTATTGAGCGGAGCAGATATGAACGTTAACGTGAAGTTAACCAAACAAAAGAGAGAAAGAGTAGAATAATATATTAANTGTGGCTTTCTCGCTGCGTTAGGTAAATCTTCTTTGAGCAGTATGATGTTGCGCCTGACATTTATCATTTTTTATCGAGCGGAGCAGATATGAACGTTAACGTGAAGTTAACCAAACAAAAGAGAGAAAGAGTAGAATAATATATTAATGATATTAATTCATTTTTTATTATATTCTTTTATTAAAGTTGCATTACTCTTGTGATTGTTGTTATATATCATGCTCAACTAAGTTATTTTGGTTGCTATTTTGCATGAAGAACATTTGGGATGGGCTAGACTAAACTACATTATTGTTTTTCTTAAATATGAAACTATTGTCTCTTTCCAGTAAAAGAACAAATTAGTATGCTAAGAGAACACTCACCCTCTTTAATTTTCTCGATTTTCACTAACCACATGCAATGTCAATGATGTAAAACATTTGTAGGGTACTGTCGAAGAATGGCATCGTTGCAAGCAGGATTCAAATAATTACACATATAACGTACCAACTTCTGTGCCTCATCATCTCAACCTAATAAGAAGAGGATATCGAGCTCTGATTTATAGGTGATCGAAGCATATCTTAAGGAAACAATCTTTTAAATTTTAGAATTTACTATTTCTTGCAAGGATCCATCTAACTTTTATTATGTACTTGTGAACCTAATAGTGGGGATCATGATCTCGATATACCATTTATTGGCACACTTAAGTGGGTAAGATCCCTCAACTTCTCTATCGTTGAAAATTGGCGATCGTGGCGTGCTGGAGGCCAAGTTGCAGGGTGAGCATTTCTTTGGTCTTAATGCAAATTTACTGTAGAAGATTGGATCATTTGCAGACTCAATTTAAGCCCAAAACATACATAGGTCAACACGAAAGCTTAATGTTTCAAGGAAGATTCACAAACATACCACGCAATTTCTATGTATTTATATGCCTAACACCTAAACATCAATTTTTACATATGTCACTTTATATAATTATTTCACATTTTGAAAGTCAATATCATGGTATTTTTTCATGTGACATGAATGATTTGGATGATATAAATGTAAAAAAAGTAGAGTTTAGTTGTTACGTATCCAAAAACATAGGAATTAGGTGGTGGTATGTATGCAAATGCCAGATTTTTCATGACAAATTATAATAAAATTGTTTTTTCCTTCATCTCAAAGATAACATCCTTCGATCTACAGTAATTTTCTTACAATATATAGCATGTTATTAAGGACACAAAATATGGTTTGAATCAGTTTGAAGGACCGTTTTTCACATTCTTTGTGTCTTAACATTAATTAACTTGCTCAACAGGTATACAATGCTGTTCTCAAACAATCTGACATTTGCAACTGTGAAGGTGATGTAATATTTCTTTGATAATATCTGCATAAAACAGGCGTTGTTTCTGTGCGCTAACAATTTCTGCAATTTACTCATCTGGTTGCAGGGTGGAAGTCATACAGCTCCAAATAATATGCCTTTGCAATGCTTCGTTATGTTTGAAAGGTGGATTTCTCACAAGTCTCTATGATTAATCTGACCTGATGAACAAATTTATTGCAGAACAAAATAAATAAATAAAGTTTTTCTTCTGCTTTCAGTGAACACAGCTGATGTATTTGATATATGTTAGAGATTATATTAAGTTACGCCTGTGGTAAGTTCTATATAAATCTGATGTGGGAAGGTGTCACTTTAAAGTATAATAGAGCATATAGTAAAATTTTAATTATGTAAACTATTTTGTTTCTTTTACAGTTAAAATTAGTGAAATTTACATATGTAGCACATAATTCTTATGTATTTACATATCTAACACCTAAACTTTCATATTTACATACATAGTACTTCGGTAGACCGACTTGTGAGATCACATAAAAAATATCAGCATATTCTTTAAAAAAACTACACATTTTAGACAAGTGAGCTCGATTCAGCCATCTCTGTAGACGGGCTCGATTCAGCCACTTCGGTAGACCGACTTGATTCAATCATTTTGACGGATAAGTCAAAAGAACTCTGATAAACTCTTGATGAATCTGTGCTAAGAGACCCAGTGGAACAACCTGAATCGAGAGAGAATGTAAAGCTTTTATTGCTTAAAGATCGTCGAAAAATTGACAATACACAAGCTCTTAGATTTTCCTTTGCCCGAAGGTCACTTAATGTAAGTTCTCAGCTTCTATTTTTTGGTAAAGCTCAAACCAGATGCAACGAGAAAAATTATGCACAATATTACTCTGGAGATCAATATATGATTGTCTTCCTATGGCATTTTTAATAGTGAGTGTACTTTTGTTATTATATCCACAAATATCGGTATATAGAAATACCAGCATACGAAAAGATTTAATTAACTTTTATGTAGCTGAATCGAAACCCATCGATATGATTGAATCAAGTCGGCCTACCGAAGTGGCTTAATCGAGCCAGCCTACAGAGTTGGCTGAATTGGGCTCACTTGTCTAAACAGCTGATCCGACTTGTTTCCATTTTCCTCAAGAGGGCAATTGAAATTTATATCCATAAATGTACTCATTCAAGAAAGTCATCTTGACCGAGGATGCCATATATTCTTCTCTCATTTAAGGACGTCACCCAACATTCAGGATTCAGTCCCACCACTCACACATCGAGGATGGTTAGCGTGCCAACAATATATGACATTAGCCGACTATGTTTCATGGTTTCAACGTCGATCGAAGAGAACGAAAAAATACAATCCTTGATTTCTTACATCAATAATTTTACATTATTTTTTATCCCATATATAAAAGGCCAACATGAGAAAAGAGAAGGAGACTCCGAGGGATCTCTCTCTCTCTCTCTCTCTCTCTCTCTATCTTCTTGCTTCTTATCTCACTTTCTCGAGGGATTCCATATTTTTTTTCCAAAGAACTGTTTTGTCTCTCGCTATCTAGTTTTTTCCTTAAGAACCGTCACTTGAGACCTTTCCACTCACTCTCTCCTCACGGCAAACTTCCTGCATTATTGGGTTTTTGGCCAAAATGTATATATCCATGGATAATACGAGACTCTACGTCCTAAAAAGATTTAATATGTTGAAAGATGTGACAAGCATGGAGTTCATACGCAAGTTTCACAAAGATCCCATTTTCTTGAAGAACGCCCCCCTGAGAACGATGGATTGCACCAGAGACAATGCGAAAAACAAATCAATGAGTTGAGACAAGCGATGAGAATGGAGATTTAAGATATGAGGGAAGCTTTCCAAACTCATTCTAGGATATATACCAGGTCGTCGAGATCGGTGACCCTTGCTCACGATCCCCTCATATCAGAAGGTGCGTCACAACAAGCAACACCAACACTGGTGGTGTAGAGGCTTAAGCTACCGAGACAAGAGTTGCATGCCCCTGGACATTGATATGCCCTAGACGTGACCAACCAAACTTACTCTAATGCCCTAGACGTGACCAACCAAACTTACTCTAAAACAATGAAGAAAGGTGGAGAAACTATATTCTCTTATTCCTACATATTCAAATTACAACATTTCATCTTATTATATTGTGAACAACTAGGGTAAACATAATTAAGAACTTTCCAAATAATACATAAATAATGAAGAAAAGACATAAAACATAATAAGAAATGAATAAAAAAATAAAACTAAAATAGAAAATTAAACCTGTGGGGACCATATGGCTGGCAAGACCACCTAATAGGAACTTCACAATTATGCATATATTTGTGGCCTTTTGAGGGCATATTCATGGTTGATAAGAACAACAAATGAGTAAGGAAGCATTATGATGCCCTGGGCCTTGGAAAGTCCAAGCTAACAGTTGAATATGAATCCGCTAATCAATGCATTGAAGTGGAATCTTCATTGAAGATAACAATGAAAGAGTCGAAGAAGATACTCACAAACTTCGAATAGACATTCTTACCGTTGAAATTAACTCTCAAGAAATCTGAAGAACTCACTGATTGGAATCAAAGAAAATTTTAGAACATAAGAAGTATTGCTTGTTTATTGCTGAATCAAATAGAACTTTGATGTCTTTGGAAATGCTATCCTTGAAGAAAGAACTTTCTAAGATGAAAATTTCAACAGTTACCCTTGAGCGGCGAAACCTGAACTACAAAAAGAGAAAGACATACTGAAGCTGTTGATAAGAGTTCCGGATGAAGTAGAAGTGCTGAGGTAATGAACTTTACATTTATATATTGAAAGAATTCTGGTCGTCCAACTTCTTAAGCACGTGCATATAAAATTTTATTATTAATATTTCTATGCTCCTGTTTTCAACTTGTATGAACAGATTTCTGTAGAATGTAATTGTTGAGAAATTATGGCACAGAAAAACAGTAATCGAGACAAATCCAGAAGAACAACAAGATTTAACAGAGTTCGGCAAAGATGCCTACGTCCTCGGGAGTAGAGCGGTAACTTCCTTTTCAATATTCATAAAAGAGTACAGAATACAAAATTCAGCTCTCAGAATCTCAGAGGCTCACCTAGGATTACAAACAGGACATATATATAAACATATAATACAATATGTAATTACTTAAATTACCCCTTGTACCAAACCGCGGGGCATTGCCCCCGCAACCCCAACCCACATATTGAAACTCCCCCGATTAGACAGATTCTTTTGCTCCACTCCGCTCGTGGGCTCCGCTCTGCTCCAGCATCGATCCCATTTATGGTATATGAGTCATACCTAATAAATCTCCACTTTGGCGAATATCCAGCCCCTTAGGAGAAATACATATACCCAACAAATCTCAAACTTCGCGAATATTCAGACCCTTAGGAGAAATACATATGTCCAACAAATCTCCACCTTGGTGAACATCCAGCCTCTTAGGAGGAATACATATGTTTGAAAAATTTCCTCCTTGACGAACATCCAACCCCTTAGGACAAAATACATGATGGGGTTACTTATGCACCAATGTGGGTTGGGCCACCACGGTTATGTTGCGCCCTCATTGATCCCTTCAACCCACTAAATTCCAAGAGACACAACTCTTCAATTCCATTAGACTTCTCTTCATCCTATGAGACACCAAATTTTGGTATTATGAGTCATACCTAACAAATCTTAACCTTGGCGAATATCCAGCCCTTTAGGAGAAATGCATATACCCAACAAATCTCGACCTTGGCGAATATCCAGCCCCTTTAGGAGAAATGCATATACCCAACAAATTTCCACCTTGGTGAATATCCAGCCCCTTAAGATAAATACATATGTCAAACAAATCTCCACCTTGGTGAATATCCAACCCATTAGGAGAAATACATACGCCTAACAAATCTCCACCTTGGCGAATATCGAGCCCCTTAGGAGAAATACATATGCCTAACAAATCTCCATTCCATGAAACTTTTTTCGTAGGACCGAAATCTTTAATGTTAAATTTCTGGCTCAATACAGCTTTTAAACCACGGACATCATTCAAATTATTTGCAGCAATCAGTATATCATCAACATACATTAACAGAAAAATAATATAACGATCATCAAGGCTCTTCCAATAAACACAAAAATCATACACACACCGTCTGTAACCAATCTGAATCATGTAGGAGTCGAACCATTTGTACCATTATCTTGGAGAGTGTTTCAACCCATACAACGATTTCTTTAACATGCAAACCAGATGCTTCTGTTCAGGTTGAGGGAATCCTTCTGGCTGCTCCATGTAAATCTACTCCTCCATATCACCATGCAAGAAAGCAGTTTTAACATTGATCTGCTCCAAATGCAAATCCCAAATGTTTACTAATGCAAGCACTGCCCTGATTGAAGTATGTCTGACCACAAGAGAAAAGATTTCATCATAATCTATCCCCTTCTGCTCTGAAAATTTCTTTGCTGTCAATCGAGCCTTGAACTTTTCCTCTTCTTTTTCTGATACTGTTGGTTTCCTTTTGTACACCCACTTGCAACCAATAGCCTTCTTTTCCTTAGAAATTTGAAATAGCTCAGAAGTGCGATTTTTCTGTAAAGACTTCATCTCCTCAACCATTGCACTCATCCATTTCTCTTTCTTCTGGGTAGTGATAGCTCCTTGAAAAGTGGTTGGATCATCGCTGCTGATGAGAAGTGCACAAGAGACCAAGTATTCATTAATCAATTTGTTAGGAGGCTTTATATTGGTGTGTCTCTGTCTGTCTTTAGCTAGATATAATTCTGCAGATCATCTGGAATGGAATCATCAGGTGTTGAATTTGAACTTTCAACTGTCTCAGTTGTTTCTAGATATTATTCCAAATCCATCTGCACTGCATCTGAATTGGAATTGTTCTATTGCACCCTGTCTTGATTCTGTTGTAAAATGGATTACTCATAAAAAACTTCATCTCTGTTGATCACCATCTTCTTTACAATCGGATCCCAAAACTTGTATCCTTTCACACATTTCTTATATCCTCAAAAGATACACTTCTTGGATTTCACATCAAGTTTTGATCTTTCATCTCCAGGTACATGCACACAAGCAGGACAACAAAAAATCCTTAAATGATCAAAATTAACTGGATTACATGTCCATACCTCTTATGCGACCTTGCCACCCAATGATCAAAGTTCAGATTTATGCTTCAAGAAATACACTCAAACTTTCCTGAAGAAATCATCAATAAAGGTAACAAAATACTAAGATTCTCCCAGTGATGATTCCTTGGTGGGGCTCTATACATCAGAATGCACATAATCAAGAATCTCTTTAGTTTTATGTTTTCCAGTCATAAAACCGACTTTAGTCTGTTTTCCAAGAACACATAACTTACAAAGATCGAGCTTGCACCTTTTAATACCATGCAACATGTTTCTTCTATGCAATTACGTCATCCCATGTTCATTGAGATGGCCCAGCCGCATATGTCATAGCTTTGTACTATCATCATCTGACTCCACATAATGAACTCCACCTGCAACTGTACTCTTCAACAGTTTCTAGATATTGTCTGCAGTTAACTTTCCTTTCATCATCGTCAGTGCACCCTTAACAATTCTGATGGTTTCCCTATCCTCATCTGCCTTAGGAATGAAACCATAGAAAATCAAATTCTTCTTCAGATTTGGAATATGTCTGACATCACATAATGTTTTAACTATGTCATCATATATCTTAATTTTGACTTCTACAATACCAACAATATTGCAACATCTATCATCACCTAGATAAACAGAGCCAGAATTAATTGACCTGTATGAAGTAAACAACTCTATGTTAGGTGTTATGCGATAATAACATCCTGAATCAAGAATCAATGTATCCATGAACTGAGTTGACAAAGCTAAAAACATATCGTTATCACTGCAATCTGAATTGTCACTCTGCACCACATTTACAGACTTCGATGAAGCATCACTTTTCTCCCCAGTCTACTTCTTGAGCTTTGGACAATCTCTCTTCATATGATCTGACTCCTTACAATTGTAGCAATGAATTGTCTTTTTGCCTTTGGACTTGGATTTGGAATTTCGCATTCTGAAACCCTTCTTTTCTTTCTTCCTTCCACGATCCTGTTTATCCTTAACATATAAACTGTTGTCATGGGAGCTTTCCTTGCATTCTGCTTCCACTGGTTGTGAGCCAACAATGCTGCAGTAATCTCATCAATTTTGATAGATTACTTACTCGATTTACTATACAGTTTTTTGTTGACTGCTAAAATATTTAATGAATTTTATATAGACAAATGTTATATTTGATGTGAAATTATAACTATATTCTGTGAGAAAAGTGGGCACTGGGCACTCTTTGTAATTGTATATTTATAATAGAATAAATTATATGAATTAAGCTCATAGTTTTTCTCTTTATAGGATTTTTTATCTTCCTGCCACTTTCATATTAAAATGCTCAATAATTATTATTATTTTATCGCACCCATTCATCTAAACAAATTTTTAAATCTATGCATAGAAATCTGTTTTCGCCCACGCAATTTTTCTCTCATAATTTTTTAAAGAACATTTGTTTTCTAAATATCAAAGTTTAGGTGAGAGAGATGTGAATGCATAAAAAATATGTGCTTCGCATGTAAATTTAGATAGGTAAATGAAGATGCTCATTTTTTTTATCAACACGGCGCCAACGAGATATGCTTTAAATTAATTTAGAGTTCCAACAAATATACATTTTAGTATTATTTTAAGAAAGCATTTATTATTTTGATCTTTTTTTTAAAAGATTATTTTTAGTTTTTTAATATTGCATACTTGTATGTATTTATAAGAATGAATGGAGTGGTGACGTCAAATAAAAATAATAAAGTTGCAGGGTGAGCATTTCATTGGCATTAATTCACATTTATTGTAGGAGATGGGATCATTTCCAAACTCAATTTAAGCGCATAATACACATATATCAACACAGAAGCTTAATTTTTTTAAGGAAGATTCACATACATACCACACAATTCCTATGTATTTACATATCTAACAGCTAGACATTAATTTGCATCATTTGCATGTTCGTGGTAGATAACTATATCATTTGCATGTCCCGAGAAGAAGCCCCCGTGTTTTTCTATCCCGACTGGCCCAACACAAATTTCTACTCAGGCTATTGTTTAGTGTGTTTAGGTCGTTACAAGGCTCCGTGACCCAAACAGGTCGGGATTCTCCATGAGGATGACTCAGTTACTTTGCAGACTCTCTATGCCAATGAGTAGGTTACCCATATGGGATCAAGACTATTCTTGTGCAACCCCTTATATGTAATTAACTAAGATTGATACCTTTCTTTGGGATCATTCTAAACCACACAATACGCAAAAATACCAGAATCTCTGCTTATAGGTAGTATACGTAAGTATTATTTCATGGATATTGGTCCAATGTACTTCCTTCTAATCTTGTTTGACAAAACATGCTTGATTTATCCTTGCAAAGCTTATTGCACATAGGCTCTCATGTTCTTTCTCTTATTTGTCATTTTTATCGTATGTCTGTCTTTTCTGGTTTCTATATTCTCTTGATCATTTATATGATCTGAAAGATAAACTTGTTCGGAAAGAAAAAATATACGATGGTAGACAGACTGGTGACTCCTGTAAAAATAAAAGNCGATCCGAAAGATAAACTTGTTCGGAAAGAAAAAATATACGATGGTAGACAGACTGGTGACTCCTGTAAAAATAAAAGAGAAATGAATGAAAATAATTGAATCTTATATATTGCATTGCATGTTTGTATGCCCGCGGGTTTGGTTGCCCACACAAGCCAGGTATGACTGGCCACCCAACATTGTTTGGTTTAATTGATCATCCAGTACTGGATGACTTAATTGGTCGAATGGTGCTGGTCGGCTCGACCATACGCCTTTTAATTGGCCAGTTATGTATATGCCTTGTTCGCGGTGTCGTAGTGGGTCCGGTCACCCACATTAGGCAAATTGGTGGGTTGATATTAATCGATAAGGTCATATGCCTATTGACCAATTACACATGTTTGACATGTTGCATTTCACACTGCACNGTATGCCTTGTTCGCGGTGTCGTAGTGGGTCCGGTCACCCACATTAGGCAAATTGGTGGGTCGATATTAATCGATAAGGTCATATGCCTATTGACCAATTACACATGTTTGACATGTTGCATTTCACACTGCACTTTACCTAAACCCGTCGACCCAGCTCGATTGACATTACTCTTTGTTTCGACCGACTGACCCGGCCCGTTCGACTGACCACTTTGGTCTTACCGACCACCCAAGCTCAGTCGATGAACCACTTTGGTCATGTCGATTTCCTTAGCCCGACTGAGCCCTTGGCATTGTTGCCTAGGGTTGATCACCTTAATCGACTCAATAGGTCGAACAACTAACATCACTTGCATGATGTGTGTTTTGCATGTGCATTAGTGTTGCTTGCATGACATTTTGCATAGTTATTATCATATGTTTGAGTTGCATTTTGAGTATTCATTCATATACTCACCGCACTTTTATCACTATAGCAGTGAGAATCATCATTCTCCCGAGTCATTGCCCCCTCATGGTACACTCGTTCACTTGAGTCACTGCCTCCATGACACACCCGTTTTTTTGGGTCACTGCCTCCAAGACACGCCCACTCTTCTGGGTCATTGACTCGACAACACACTCATCCTTTGGGTCGTTGTCTCCACGAAAAATCCACCCCTTCGAGTCGTTGTCTTCATGAAACACTCCTCACCACTTTTATCATATGATTGTTTACATTTGCATATGTATACATACATTGATAGCAAGCCAAGCAAGAACGACGAGTGATCTCGTGTTGGTCGCGATTTCTTAATGAACATTGCTAGTTGGGTCGATCCTGAAGAGCAATACGAGTTAAATGATCGGGACTGACACAAGTATGACAGTGTTAGAGATCTAAGGGATCTAACTTTTGCCACCCTGCGTGTTATAGGTTTGAATTTAATGAAAAAATATTTTTCTATTTATTATATCCGCCATAAATTTAAAATTATGCATGTTGCAAACTAGGTCATATGTAAGACCAACATTTTTTCAAAATCCATCCTGGGTGACATTCTTAAGATCCATTGGTTCTTTAAGATGGGGCAGGTGTGGTGAACCCCTCAAATTCATACATACCCAAAGACTTATTCTGATTACTTACATGTTAGTTAGGACCCATCTTTCCGTTATTGTGTTCTAGAATTCAATTTAGGATGCTGGGTAGTCTTTTCGATATCCTAGCTATAGTTTTCTGTTGGTTTGGTTGTTTTAGTCAGTTATCACCTTTTGTGCTTTTGTCATACTTGCATGTTTATTGATTTTGATGTGCATGATAGTACATTAATGCATTTTTTTGTAGGGATTCGTGCTTATGTATATGCATATACACATTACCATTAAAAGGGGAGCACATGCTGATTTATATTACTTTTTACTTGATGGTGTTATTTAGCTCTCCCAATAAAAAAAACTCGGCTCATATGCGTTGCATGTTTGTTAGCTTTCCCACAATGTTGTTTTAATGTAGGTCAAGTCCTTTTTTTTTTATTTTTTCTAAGTACATTTTAGAGTCCCTAAGAGAGTCATGTATTAGAAATAAGGTATGTGCATGAGTTTCGAGATGTCAGGCGGGAGGAACCATGTGACAGGGACCAAGAGCTGCTTTCCCGTACCTTAATTCTAAATTTCATTTATGTATAGAATTTTGACCAGACGTGTACTTATGTTGTATCCGGTCTTCTTTTTCTTTTATAGGATATGCCGCGACCCCTCAGCATTAGCAATTATTATTTTATATTTGGCTTGTTTTATTGTCTTTTTTGCAAGCTTTTATGCTTGGATTGACTTCGCCATTATTTTATTGGGTTTGTCTATGAAACTTGCGCCACAATTTAGGCTCTTTAGGATCTAAAAAAGTAATAAATTTTCTACAAACTCATAATAAAATTTCAAGATAAATTAGAATTTAGGATTAAAAGACTGAGGACTTTTAAAACCTATTTTTACTTTTCTGCATGACCTTCAGGCTAGTTTTAAAATGGGTTGCATGTATGATCATATCCCAATTCATAATTTATAAAGTCTCTATGCTTAGAGATAGAAAACTGCATCATTCTACATGTTCCGAGGAGAAGTCTTCATGCTTCTCCAGCCCGATTGGCCTAACAAAAATTTTTACTTAGGTGGTTGTTAAGTGCACATAGGTAGTTAGTCACTCCAAACGGTGTGTATTTCCTTCGTTGGGAGTATTTCCAGCTTTGTAGCGTAACCTTTCTTTCTCTTTCTTTTTCAACGATAGCATTCACTTCGACGAGTATAAGTCCCACCACATAGAGCTCCACCTGATAATCATAGGATATAGTTTCATTCATTTAACATTAGGGCTACTGATGTTCTCGCAGACGACGCAATTCACAGATTTCTGATCTCGGTTCTCTGGGCGTGTTAGGTCGACTATCTTCATGACCAGGTAAACTTAGGATCATAGTGGCTTGGGATGACGGGTCTGTGGTACACAGACTTGGCTACCTCTACCTGTTAGGGATCACACCTCCCTTCATTTGACTACCACATTCGAGCCCTATCACTCCCTTTGACGCTTTGTTGATGTCGCTGTGTAGGCTTCACTTGTGGATAGGTCGCCACCCATTTAGGATACGGTGATTCACCATCTGCCCTTATGGTCTGATTTGGCCTTGGATGCATGGTGTGGACCCTACGTAACGACCAAATTATTTCATAGGCTCCGGTCAACCGATAAGCCACCATTCATATAGAATTGCGAGGGACTAAATCTTTGCCTGTATGGATCGACACAAGCTTTGATGGCATCAGGACGTTCCTATGGGATAACCGTCCTTTGTAAGCCCTCTACTAATCGCCATACAAGTGTAAACAGGATTTCTTTATTGAGAATATTTCTGGGCACCTCCCAATATGTAATTAGCCAAAGGGATACGTCCCTTTATGAGTTGCTATTGACTTCAGAATAAGAAAACACACTTGAATCTCTAGTTATAGGTTTATATTGTATGTCTTCTTCGCAGATATGTCTTAAAGGCATTTTCGACCCGATCTTATTTTGAGTGTACGCTCTTGGGTTATCAAGTAAATTTTTCTTCAAGAAAGTTCTCTTGTTTTTTTCTTATTTTTCTTCATCGATGTATATCATTTTCTTTCGATTTTTCTCTTCTCTAGATCATTCATATATTTTGGAAGAGAGATTTACTCAGAAAGAGAATTATGCCATGACAGACAAACTGACTGCTCCTTCAACAATAAAAGAAAAAAGTAATACAAAAATAGAGCAAATATCTACCTATGTGAAGTTCAAGAAAGATGTCCTCAATAAAAAAAGGAAACAAGGAGATTTTGAGACTGCAGCTCTAAGTGAGTAGTGCGACGCGATTTCAGAGAGAAAGCACCCTTTTGGAAGAGGATATTAGTGAAGAGCACTTGAAGAAAGAGGAACACAGGCCCCTTAAGTGATGTAATTAAGAGAGATTGTGAGTATATAGAGTGAAGTTGCATTCATACTTGTGTCATCCTTCTTTGATTAGAGGAAGATAGATAATCTTTTTAGTTTAAATTTTTTATGAGTTTCTTAGCTGACAAAACTCTTGTAATTTGGTTATTTTCTATCAATTAAATTTTGAAATTATTCTTCGAAAGCATGCGTGGTGAGTATATATTCATTTCTCCTTTGGTTTGAAAGTGTGGGAATGATAGGATTGAATTATTGGTATGATTCTTGTTAGAATTAGCATAGTGTTGTGTTAACCTCAAGAAATTTATTTACATTTATCTCGGCTAAGTGGATAGTAAAATATCATGAACTGATGAACTCATAAGAGATCTTAGTAGAATAATTAAGTTAACCACATGAATTTAGGGGAATAGGAATATTGCCTCTGGTTTTGTGCAAACTAATTAGATTGATTCAGATAATTGGGTTGTTCACTAGTTTTGGGGAATTAAACTAGTGCACTAGCCGAACTTTCTTAGATACCTAGGAGGTGATAAGAAAGATTATGCTCCAATTTGACACTTAAATTTGAATTGGTAGTTTAAACCTACATTTTTACCTAGCCAATTCAAGAAAGAATTTGTCAGCACTATAAACCTTGTGAACTCTCTATCCCACAAAGTTAATCTAGGTTTTATCACTTTAAAAAAATTATAGTTATTTGAACTAAAAATCAAATTTCGGACAATCGAGCTAGAACTTGAATTAATAGACTAGAATTTTTTTTTTTAATTTGGCATTTGTCTCACTCCCTGTGGGATCAATACATTAAACTCAATTTTGTATATTATTTATATGACTTGCATACTTGTGTGATTAAGGAGTGTTTCGCCACAGGTACTTCATATCAAATNGAAATTATAGTTATTTGTACTAAAAATCAAATTTGGGACAATCGAGCTAGAACTTGAATTAATAGACTAGAATTTTCTTTTTTAATTTGGCATTTGTCTCACTCCCTGTGGGATCAATACATTAAACTCAATTATGTATATTATTTATATGACTTGCATACTTGTGTGATTAAGGAGTGTTTCGCCACAGGTACTTCATATCAAATTTTTGGCATCATAAGGGCATTTGCATAGAATAACATAAAAAATATTGAAATAAAGACATCAAAACTATACATTTCCCAAGAGACAAAAAAAAAATAAATAAATTTCTTCACAAAAATTCTCCACATGTTTTTTCTCACTGTCACTCTACATGCCATAAAGTGGNAAATAACATAAAAAATATTGAAATAAAGACATCAAAATTATACATTTCCCAAGAGACAAAAAAATAAATAAATAAATTTCTTCACAAAAATTCTCCACATGTTTTTTCTCACTGTCACTCTACATGCCATAAAGTGGTGGTAGTTAGCCTCGTAAAAGTGCCGAATATTTTTTACATTTGCATCGGGACTAATAACTTGGAATCACAGGCATCACGTAATTCTCAGTGTGAACCAGCGCGAGTATTGATTGTTTTTAAACTCGTGCCTACTTCAATGGCCTCTACTTTACGAGGCCAATCTGTCTGTCTGCTTCCTCNATCTACTTCCATGGCCTGAGTGAACAGGCATCACGTAATTCTCAGTGTGAACCAGCGCGAGTACTGATTGTTTTTAAACTCGTGCCTACTTCAATGGCCTCTACTTTACGAGGCCAATCTGTCTGTCTGCTTCCTCTCCGAAGCAGCCATGTCTACTTCCGGTCGTCAGCTCCCTCTTCTACTACAGGCGGCACTGTGTCACGTCCTCTTCTTCAGCTTGCTTTCTTCCTCATGCTCTGCCTCTTACAATATTACTCATCTCCCTGGATTGGACGGCCCACTTCCCTTTCGTCTTGAAACATTTTCCCCTCACTTGTGAATTCCAAAGCCAAATATTTTAATAGATGGATGTATATCGGCAACTTAATTTTGTCTTGTCCCAGGAATGGGAAAAAATTTGCGTGTGTTGACGTGCGCAGCGATACCTACGTCCTCCAATGGGCTATTGACAAATCAGCACAGTCGGTCCCACCGCATTCATTCAAACGCGACCCGTCGACCCGTCGACCCGGCCCGCTCGATTATAATCGAGTTATGCGCAGCGATACCTGCGGCCTCCAATGGGCTATTGACAAATCAGCATAGTCGGTCCCACCACATTCATTCAAACGCGACCCGTCGACCTGTCGACCCGGCCCGCTCGATTATAACCGAGTTATAACTGAGCGGTACAGGATTTGTCAATGAAAAACACGGCAAGATACACACCAATGAAAACACCAAAAAAAAATACCTAAACACACCAAGAAACGAAGATATCTCGGCAGAAAAAACACAAAAGTTTCTTTAAAAAAATACAGAACTGCAAACATACAACCAATATACCTCCACTTTAACAGAGAATATACCGTCTCCTTCCCCGTCAGAGACGAAATGCCACCTTGTGCGGTCCATCTTCAACATCAAAGTGTAATAAAACAGTAAACCCTAGCTTTCTACTGCTTAAATAGCAGGATTCGCGCGCTCTGATTTTTTAAAGAAGATTATCACGCGGTTATTCTTAATTTACGGCTCTGTGACTGCGAAGGGTTCTCGCAGATTACAACGAGGTTACAAACACTGGAAACCTTGCTTTGGATGTTACAGAAACGTTACACGGAAAGTGCATTGGTCGGGCGGGGTGTAGAGGTTACAAGGGAGTTACACAGCCTCGGTTCATACCGCAGCGGAGTTACTGTGTCGGTTACAACTCAGTTATAACTCTAGGTTACAACGCGCTGTATGAACTCTCGGTTACATATCAGTTATAGCACGTTCATTTTTCTAGGTTACACGATGCTATGTTACGTCTTGGTTACAGCGAGGTTATAAACACGGTTCATTCGTATTGAGGTTACTGGAAGGTTACAAGCCTGTTATCCGAGCGGTACCACGGTAATGGCCCGCTCGGTTACAAATCTTGTACCGCTCGGTTATAACTCGGTTATAATCGAGCGGGCCGGGTCGACGGGTCACGTTTGAATGAATGCGGTGGGACCGACTGTGCTGATTTGTCAAGAGTCCATTGGAGGACGCAGGTATCGCTGCGTACGGATTACGTACGCAAATTTTTTCCCAAGGAACGAGACTAATCCCCAATCTCATTCGGATCTATATTAACAGTTTATGTGGTACACTTCTATGAAATCAATCCTGAACTTGTCTTTACNTCTCCATACCCACAGGATCATATTCTGACAATGCATATAATTAACTGTTGGAATATTGAGCGAACGAAATTTCAGCTGGGTGGGAAAGAGCTGAAATTTGATGCTGACCAAGTTGCTCTCCTAATAGGCATGCCAAATAGAGGGTTGCCCGCATCCTGGAATAAAGCTCCATCATGTAGTATTGATGCGAGACAAATGAAGACCCAACTTATCAACTTTGACCCAGGAGAGTCTTCTGACCGTTTTATAGAATTATTAATAAAGTTCTTATGGACTAATTTACTTTTTCCTTCAAGTAATTTTAGAGTTTCCAAGCAGCTCACTTCTATTTGCGAGGACGTTGAAGCATTCAGCTCGTATAATTGGCCCGCGACAGTGTGTGGCTTTTTGATTGATCAATTGAACCTATGTGCGGTGAAGCTTAGGACGGATCAGCCACTTGGATATATTACTGGCTTTGTCTTCCTCTTAACGGTTTGTCCCGACATTATTATTGAAATCTCTTTTCATTATTGTTGATTTTGATACCAATTATTTAATTTAACTTGCTTAATACAGCTCTGGTTTTATGAGCACACATCATTGGTCGTGCCAGCAGTTCCTGAGGCTAGACCCCGAACGCTCAGATGGCCAGTAAATGTTAGATGGAATGCTATACAGATTCAACTAGCGTTCAGCATGCTCAGCCCTGCCGAGGTTAATTAAATAAAGTTCAATAATAGTTTGTCAAGTTGTCATGTTATATATTAATTGCCCCTGATTGTGTGCTATGTTATATCTTACGAGGTTACAAACCCGGGAAACCTTGCTTTGGATGTTACAGAAACGTTACACGGAAGGTACATTGGTCGGGCGGGGTGAACAGGTTACCAGGTAGTTACACAGCCTCGGTACAGCATGCAGCGGAGTTACTGTGTCAGTTACAGCTCAGTTATAACTCTAGGTTACAACGCGCGGTATGAACTCTCGGTTACATATCAGTTATAACTCGTTCATTTTTCTAGGTTACACGACGCTATGTTACGTCTTGGTTACAGCGAGGTTATAAACACGGGTCATTCGTATTGAGGTTACTGGAAGGTTACAGGCCTGTTATCCGAGCGGTACCGCGGTAATGGCCCACTCGGTTACAAATCCTGTACCGCTCGGTTATAACTCGGTTATAATCGAGCGAGTCAGGTCGACGGGGTCGCGTTTGAATGAATGCGGTGGGACCGACTATGCTGATTTGTCAAGAGCCCATTGGAGGACGCAGGTATCGCTGCGTACGTCGACGTACGCAAATTTTTTCCTTCTTTAAGAGACTAGGGTTCGTGCTGAGCGGTGAGAAAGTTGCGGCTCTAGGCTTCGGTTCGAACAGGTATGGCAAAGTCGAACATCTCGTTATGTATGAGGGGAGAAGAAGGGCATTGGGCTTCTCGGCTTGGTCGCGTGAAAGGTGAACAGGGAAACAAGGCTTCAGCTCTGGGTACAGAACGAAGAGAGGTCGCAAGAGAGAAGGGAATGCGGGAAGTTTTGGAGGTCTATGTACGCTGCAATCCCGTCTTCAATCACGAGAGGCAACGAGAGCTTCTGTTTCTATCTGTGAACAGAAGAGGCGAAGAAGACGACAGGAAGAGGGAAAAGGAAAATAAGTCAGACTGAACAATTACAGGAAATNGACGAAGAGAGGTCGCAAGAGAGAAGGGAATGCAGGAAGTTTTGGAGGTCTATGTACGCTGCAATCCCGTCTTCAATCACGAGAGGAAACGAGAGCTTCTGTTTCTATCTGTGAAACAGAAGAGGCGAAGAAGACGACAGGAAGAGGGAAAAGGAAAATAAGTCAGACTGAACAATTACAGGAAATATGATTTGGAGTGTAACAAATTCAACTATTAACTTAATTAATAGTTTATCTAATAAATTTGGGCTAGATCCTCACTTTTCCCTTAAAAAAAAAAAGTGAACACAAAAAAATTCAACGTGTTTTTCCCACGCCCATAAATCACTATATCTTCATCTCAAAATATAGATANAAAAACAAAATGAACACAAAAAAATTCAACGTGTTTTTCCCACGCCCATAAATCACTATATCTTCATCTCAAAATATAGATATACATATTTGAATATATATATATATATATATATATATCTCCAATAATGGAGTAAACAATGAGTTGATATGTAAATACTCCAAAAAGATTTGATCTCTATCTACACCTAAATTTTACTAGCTAAATCATCTAGCATTGTAACTCCATCAAATCTCATTGGATGCTCAATAGAAGTGAGTAGTTAGAATTAGATAAAGAGATTGACTAGGATCAACAAAAAGCCGCCAGAACGGGCAAAAAGGTCAATTAAGATCAAACAAAGTGATTGACTAAGGTAAATCGACAAGATCAACCAAGATCAAGGAATAGGTTAATTAAGATAAAGAGGCCAACTAAGATCACAAAAAGACGTACTAAGATCACACACACACAGATAGATAGATAGATATATATATGGTAAAATTTAAGCATGTACATTCTAATATTTTACTTGCTATGTGTGTAAATCTCTCAATCTTTTTNATACTAAGATCACACACACACACATAGATAGATAGATAGATATATGGTAAAATTTAAGCATGTACATTCTAATATTTTACTTGCTATGTGTGTAAATCTCTCAATCTTTTTAAGCTATATAACAGAAAGATATTTTGTCAAGATACATATCCTACACGTTTTTTCACCAAAATTTCCATCCTTAATGAGCAATTTAGTTTTAAGGAAATCTTACTAATAAAAGAGGGATCTAATAATAAATATACAGGACATTGGGTCTAGCTGTGGTTCCTGAATCATGAATAAATGATACAAATTGCCTCTCATGAACTGTTGTAAGTAAAGAAGCTACTCATAAATCAAGGCATTCTAGACTCGAATAATGCGGTTTAAAAGGGGCATGTTTTGCTGCAGTGATCACAGTAGCTAAAAAAACTTTACCTCTTCTTTGCAAACTTGGGGTTTTTGCACATGCGTATGCTTTTAGGTGTAACTTCTACCAGTTCGTCTTCTTGAATGTATTCGNTGCTCTGTTTGTGAAAAAAAATGTTGCGCAAAAAATGCATTGATAGTTCCATTCCTGTGATAGAATTTTAACAAGATCAAGTGTATGTTAAAAAGAAGTACAAACCCAATTCCCTGCATATCAAACATCTGCCCTCTCCTTTTTCCCAGAAGCTCAACAACAGGCCCCATGTGATCCTCGGACACCTCCACAGTAGCGATCTGGAAAAAAAATCAATGGGATAAAATATTTGCAGCAGGAACTCCTCAGAAATGATTTTCAATTTGCTATTATTAAAACAAAAATTGCTTATTCAACAAATGATGGGAACAGAGGTACTGAAAGTCACCTCAATGGGCTCCAACATTTTGTCATCTACTCTTTTGTTTATAACCTTGGGTGGCCCAATCATGAATTCATAGCCTTCTCTTCGCCTGGAAGGGTAGAGCTCATACTTAGTACCTTTTAAAGACAATGAAACGTTCTTTTACTAAAGCAAATTTGCATCTTACATGCTCTCTATCAAGATGGTAATATGCAATGTTCCCCTGCCACTAACAATAAATGTGTCTGCTGTTTCTCCATCTTCAACTCTCATCGCCAAATTTTTCTCGAGCTCACTATAAAGTCTATCCCGAAGGTTTCGACTTGTCACATATTTTCCCTGATAAATCATGATATNATAGGAAAAATGCGTAAATTCATAAAATATTTTTTTCTAGTAGGCTTGGTTTCACCGTCCGTACAACAATGCTCAGTAAAGATATATAATTTGCCTTTTATTTGTCTTTCCTCAAGAATCTTTAATCTTGAGCACTCAAATGAGAGATAAGAAGTATTGGGAGGTCTACTTGAGCACTCAAACGAAAGCCAAGTATTAGAGAGATGCATAAATTTAAATATATAATTATAATATGAATTGCCTTAATTGCCACCAGATCGGCATCACTCATACAAGCAGACATAAGACGATATTTAAGTTGTTAAAAGTGAAGTTGTGCACATATTTCACCACCGGATCTA
This sequence comes from Phalaenopsis hybrid cultivar, assembly GCA_002079205.1. Lineage (NCBI taxonomy): Eukaryota > Viridiplantae > Streptophyta > Magnoliopsida > Asparagales > Orchidaceae > Phalaenopsis > Phalaenopsis hybrid cultivar. The sequence goes on from JXCR01060229.1 coordinate 40,006, forward strand.
CACCACTTTTATAATAGCAGATAGAAAACAAATTTTAGAACCTCCAATGAAATTTTGCATGCTTAAGGGATTCTACGAATCACGAACGAACTCAAATGAAATCTATTGTGAACTCACTAGTCCGCCTATAAAGTTAAATGATGCATTAAAGAGAATCTACATAATTTTTACTGGGGATTGGACTACTAGTCAACAAACTTGAATAGAACCTGTGATGAACATCATTTATAAAGATAAATGAGGCATTTTATTATTTGGTTGAATCATTTAGAATCATGCACTATGATTATGGGGGTGCACTTGAGGTCTTAAGTACATAATCAAAGTCTAGAATGTTTTGATCGTCACCTCTCTTGTAATAACAGACATAAGGTGAATTTTTGGACCCCAACAAGTTCTACATTCTCAGTGGATTCGCTGACTTTTCAACTTGCTTCAGTGAAACTTGTAATGTTAGTTCATTATAATGGTAAATGATGCACAATATTTAAGGGGGACTCAATGACTCATTAACGAGCTCAAATGGAGCCTGTGATAAAAATATTAGTTCTATAAATATAGATGAGACTGTTGTTTAGTTAAAGCCTTTAGAGTCATGCACTACGAATATGGGTGTTTTCTTGGGCATTTTCAGTAAAATTTGAATGTGTGAGAGAAACATATTCGAAAATACACAATAAAAGTCTAGATTATTTCAATTGCCACTGGATCCACAAAACTTCCACAAGCAGGCAGAAGGCGACATGTAAGTGGTTCAAAATGAAGCTTTTCACATATATC
>JXCR01060240.1:1717-16170 GCA_002079205.1 Phalaenopsis hybrid cultivar
TTATTCTGCATTATGTAGTTTCCTTTTGATCTTTATTTTATTTTTATTTATTTGATTGTATTTTTATTTCTTTCTTTATTTGAGTCCATTGTAATTGGGTTTAAATACCCCTCTTTGTATAATGAAATATGCTACCTTGACCACCAATTCAACATGGTATTAGAGCCATGGCTTAAACCCTAGAAGATTCCACCTTGCAGCCGCAAAAATATGTTGTTCTTCCTCAGTCGCTGATTCCTCCAATCTTCTTCCTCAGCCGCTGATTCCCGTAGGTCCCTTACAACTGCTGATTCCCGTTGTTTTCTTTTGCTGCTGTTTTTTCCTTTGCCACTGATTCCTGCAGCTGTTCTTTCCTTTGCCGTTGATTCCTGTCGTTGTTTCCTCGAGCCATTCCGCTGATTCCTGCCAGCTCGTGACGCCTCCCTACAAGAATTTTAATCAGATTCACGTCTTTATGTACAGGAATTTCAATCGGATTCCTATTTCTATGTCATGAGGCCTCTCTGCACAATCTTTTACTCGGTTGTTCTTTCTCTGCAGCTTGATATTCTTTAGCTACTGAATTTCTCTCGTACCTGCATTTCTATGTCTCAGTAACTTCACATTACCTTTGGCTCTGTTGGAAGTATGGCAGATTCCTCCACCATCGAACCTCGTAATTACAGTGTGTATGAGATCACCAGAGGATCATTATCGACCTCAATCCCTCTACAGACCGAAGGATCATAAATCAGCATGACATTTACGACTCATAAACTAATCAACTTTTTGCAATGGTCTCAAGCGGTGTATTTGTTCGTCAAGTGATGCGAAAAATTTGGTCACCTCACAGGTATGATCTATGAACCTCTAAAGACTGACCCGACTTATGGAGCTTGGCAAGCAGAGAACTCTATGATCATTTCATGGCTAATGAACTCATGGAAACATCAAATGGTTGTTTATACATGCTTCTCCCTTCAGCTAGTGCCCAGAAAGCAGAGTAACTACAACGGACACTTAGGCGCCCAGATTTGGCGCATAAGCGCCAAGCTCTTGGGATCGTGCTCAGCAAACGGGGGTTTGAGCACCCAAGGCTGGCACTGAAGCGTCAACTTCTTTGTTTGCGCTAAAAATATGTCAACGCCCAAACCCATCGCTTAGGGCCAGGAATCTTGAGGTGCTTTGGCTCCTTTTACAAAACAATCTCCCACTTGGAGACAATAGCACCCATCACCAGTCCTCTTTACTTGTACTCCATCTGAATCGCTTTCATAATCACGTACCGTGGTGTGGCTCAATCTCATTCTCATCCTTCATGAAACCCAACTGAAGCCAACAACTGTTACCACCTTCATCAACATATCTGCAAGTATCTGAGCTGTGTATCTTCTCTAGGAACAATTGCCATCTTCAAGAAAAGAGCGAATGAAATGATACCTCTGCTGAATGTGTTTCATCCTGACATGAAAACAACGTTCTTAGTAAGATGAATCGCACTCATACTGTCACTGTAGAGTCTTCCACTCCTGTCCCTTTTTCAATTTTGTCATGAAACTCTTTAGTCAAATCATCTCCTTGCTAACATCAGTAATAACAATATATTTGACATTCGTAGTAGAAAGTGCAACATCTTCTGCAACTTGGAAAATCAACTCATCGTTGTGCTCTCCTACTGTCTACATCTCTTGCCAAATTTGAATCTATGAATCCCTGTAGACTGATCTTTGTATTTCCATAACAAAGTGTCTTGTTGACTGTTCCTAAATGCTTGAGAATCCAATTTAACGTCTCCCAATTGATGTTGGCCTGAATTGCCTCTATACTTACTAATTACTCCCACTGCATATACAATATATGATCCAATACAAATCGCGTACATCAAACTTCAAACTGTTGAAGCATACAGAGTTCTCTCCATCTGTGCTTGCTCTGCTTTATGGTTAGGCAATAGCTCCTTAGATAGTTTAAAGTGACTATCTAAGGAAGTGCTAATTGGTTTCACCTCACTCATGTTAAACATTTGTAGGATCTTTTCAACATACTCTGTCTGAGACAACTTTAGTATTCCTGTACTCTTGTCCCTGCTGATTCTCATCCTGAAGATCTTTCTAGTTGGATCTAAATCTTTCATCTCAAACTCACTTAATAACTGATTCTTCAAGTACTTGATTTTCTCCATATCTGCCCCTGCAATCAACATGTCATTTACATACAATAGAAGCAAAATATAACAATTACCAAAGTGTTTGATGAAGCAATAATGGTCTGCCTCTGACACTTTAAGTGTCAATTGTTTGATATAAACTTGTCGTACCACTGTCTCGGGGTCTGCTTTAAGTCATAGAGACTCTTCTTCGATTTGCAGACCAAATATTCTTTGCCTGGAACCTTGTGGCTACACCATGTATAACTTCTCCAGATCTCGTTGTAAGAAAGCTGCTTTTACATCCATCTGCTCTAGATGTAAATCTTCTTCTATTACCAGACTCAACACAACTCTCACAGTCATCATCTTCACCACTAGGGAGAAGATCTCTTTATAATCCACTCATTTTTTTTGCTGGAAACCCTTCACAAAAAGCTGCTTTGTAGCGTTTGCTACAAAAGTCTGATTTGACTTCAAAGATTACATTTCTTCATCCATGGCGAGCTTCCACTCCCTTGAATCTTCAACTTGAGTGACCTCCTCAAAAAACTTTGGTTCACCACTATCAGTAAGCAACAATTAATGTAAATACCTTTTTATGGGTTGTTTCACTTTGATCTCTTGACTTCTGTATCTGGTGTCTGAGGAACATCCAGTGCTCCTTCTGGTTGAGCACTTATTCTTTCTTCATCTTTTGGATCACCAGTATCATCTATCTCCACAAATCTGAATTCTTCAGAAGTAGCTGATGGACTGTACTGAGTTCTGACTCTATCCTTGTACATCTCCATCTTGTTGAAAGTAGCATCCTTTTTTAGACGAATATTTTATTCTGATAATCCCATAACTTTTACCCAAACTCATATGAATCATATCCAATGAAGGCACACTTGACAGATTTCAAGTCAAGCTTGCTTCTATAACTTGCATCAACATGCACATATGCAGAACACTCAAATACTCTTAAATAAAGATAGACATACCTTTTTTATCGATCCAGACTTTTTCAGGTAAGCATTTCTCCAAAGGTACTGACAAAACTACAATTAATCAGATAAAGTGCAGTGTTAGCTGCTTCAACTCAAAACTGTTTTGGCAAGCTTGCATGCAACCTCATGCTCCTAGCACGTTCCATGATTGTTCTGTTCATGTGCTCAGCTACATCATTATGTTGTAGGGTCCTTGGAACAGTGAACTCATGCTTGACACCCTCTATAGCAAAGAAATTTTTGAAGTTTGATCACAGTACTCGCCCTCATTATCTGATCTGAAACATTTCAGCTTCAAGTATGTCTCATTTTCTACCATAACCTTCCATTTCTTAAGGACTTCAAATACATCAAATTTCTGCCTTCAGAAGTAAACTCATACCTTTTTTATGTGATTAACAATGAATATGATAAAATAGCAAGAATCACCAATGGATTGAACTGGAGTAGGACCCCATAGATCGGTATGCACTAACTCCAGTTTCTTTGATTTCACCACTGACCCGCTCTTGGAGAAAGTAACTTTTTTATGCTTGTCATAAATACAGTCTTCACAGAAATTCAGATCAACTAATTTCAAATCATGAAATTTGTTCTTCTAAAGTATGGACTTCATACATTTATCGCTCATATGGCCAAGCCTACGGTGCCACAGACCTGCATCCACCCTGGTTCCAGCCACATCAATGAAATCAACCATTTCATTGATCAGATAAAGAGTGCCTTCAATGTTTGCTTCGAAACATCACTAATGCCCTCTTGATCACCTTCCGTGAATCACTTGTAAAAGTTGTCACGATTCCTGACTTTGTCAGCTGGCTCACATAGATAAGATTTCTCTTCGATCTTGGAACACGTCTGACGCCAGTAAGCTTTCAAATTGTTTCATTCGGCAATTTGATATCAACATCACTATTTTCTATTATATTGCAGATCTTGCTTTCTCCCAAATAAACTTTTTCTAGATCACTATGAGTGTGGTTTTTGAATACCTTTTTATTGGGGCAAGCATGAAAAGAGAAACTTGAATCCACTATCTTGGATTCAGTACTAACTAGGGATTACACCAGGGAATCATTTTGGATTTCACCTATGGGGACATTAGTAGAGAAACTATTCTCCTGTTCTCCGTCATCAACTTTCCTTGGAGATTTATAGTTCTTTTTTAAATGCTCATTTTTACTGCAGTTCCAACATTCTCCTCTGCTTGAATTGCAATTTTCTTTCTTGGACTTGGTTCTATCACTGTCTGTATTCCTGCTCAGATTCATTCTTCTTTTTTCAAAATTCAACGCAGAACATAAAGATTCATCATTCGATGCTTTTCTCGAACTTCTTCATTCAACATCAAACCCACGAGGTCATCGAAGTTCAACTTCAAAGTCCTTGAAGAATTACTCATCGCCATCACCAAACAATCCTAGCTTTCCAACAAAGAAGGTAGTATCACCGGTGCTCTGATCTCATCATCAAAATTGATCCCAACAGAACACAACTGGCTCGGCGCAATGTGAATGTTATTGAGATGCTCTGCTACTGAACTGTCTTTCACCATCTTCATGTCGAATAATTTCTTCATCAGAAAAATATTATTAGAAGCAGACGATTTTTCGTACATCTTGGCCAATACCGCCATGAAATCCACCGTAGTTTTCTCATTCATAATGTTGAACGCAACAGATGAGAGTATTAACCTAATCAAACCCAGTGTCATTCGATCCAACACTTCCCATTCCTCTATAGCCATAGACTCGGGCTTCCTTGTGATTCTTTGTAGTGATAAGTACAATTTTTTATGATACAACAAATCCTCCACCTGCATCTTCCAGAAAGCGAAGTTTGTCCTATTGAACTTCTCCACCTTGAACCTTGCTTCTTCGACCATTGCTCCCACTCGATTTGAACCCCGCTTTGTACCAGTTTGTTGGGAAATACTACTCCAAAAGATTCTTTTTCTAGTTTCACCGCAAAATATGATCACGATTCGAACAAGCCAGAACAATAAATTTAAGCACAAAAATAAATTCAAAATAACCAGAAAAGCACACGAGAATTTACGTGGAAAAACTAAAAAATGGAAAAAAATCACGGAGCCACACCACCACAAATTCACTCTGAAAATTAGATACTTTTACAAAAGACTCGCACAAGTTTGTTCTCCACACTCACACGAAGAAATTTACACAATATTCTTTCTCTGATTCGACGCGAAAAACACAGCGAGATCCTAGAAATCCTCCTCTCCAACTATTCTCTTCTTCCTCAGGAGCTTGTTGAAGAACACCAAAGGAAGACTTACACCCAACCCATCATTACGCCGCTCGAAATTGTTTTAAAAACCCAATAAATAGAGTAACTGCATCGGGCGCTTAGGCACCAAATCACCTAGATTTGGTGCCTAAGCGTCAAGTTTTCAAGATCGAGCCCAACAAATTAGGCGCTAAAGCGCACAAAGCTAGCGCTTAAGCGCGGCTCCTTTGTCTGCGCCAAAAATATGGGCGCTTGAGCACCTAAAAGGGGCGCAAAGCGCCCCCCTCTCTATCAACGCCCAAACCCGACACTTAGGCGCCGAGACCTTGGGGTGCTTTGGCTCCATATACACAATAGAGCACAAGGAGTGACGACACATCTCTCAGGAGTTGTAGCTTATCTCGAGTCATTAAATGTCTCATTATGTTATCGCACTGTTGTTTGGGTCATCCTAGTTTCCAATATTTAAAAAAATTGTATCCGTGGATGTTTTTTAATAAAAATTTTCTAATTTTAATTGTAAGACGTGTCAGTTAGCCAAACATCATCAGATTTATTACCCACCCCACATTTACACACCTTCCGCTCTTTTTCATTCACAATGATCTGTGAGGACCCTCTTGCCTCCTAATTACACTAATAAATGGTGATTTCGTATTTTGATTGTGACCACACTTGGATAACGTGGGTCTACATTTTAAAAGACGAATCGGAGGTTGTTGTCTCCTTTCAAAACTCGTACACCTTCATTTTAACTCAATTCAAAACTTTTATTCAGGTCATTCAAATCGACAATGGTCTTGAGTTTTTAAACTCTATTTTGAATGAAATCTTTATGAGTAAGAGCATCCTCCATCATAGCTCGTGTACGGACACATTTCAACAAAATGAGATAGTCGAGAGGAAAAATTCTCACCTCCTCGATGTTTCTTACTCAATTATGTTTCAATCTTTTGTCCCGAAACGATTTTGGAACAATCTAATTCTCACCGCCACTTCTCATAAATAGGGTCCCCTATAAAATTTATAAGTTCATAACTCCCTTAACCGTCTTGATGACATACTTCCCTGTCAATCGGATTTTCTTCACCTTATACCCTAAGATTTTTGGGTCTACTGCTTTTGTTTGGAACACTACCCCCAATTAGAGTAAAATTGATCCCAAATCCATAAAATGTGTTTTCTTTAGGTACTCCACTTAAAAGGGGTATCGGTGCTTGATCCTACTACTAACAAAATCTATGTGAGTAGTGATGTCTCCTTCTTTGAAAGTGTTCCCTATTTTTCCAGCTCTGCTCTATGTGAGGGGAAGCTTGGGTTTTTAGACACTATCCCTTATCCTACCCCTTTAGATTTTCCATTCATTGTTTATGCCACTGAGGAGTCCCCCCTCCTTATTTCTGCCACTAAGGAGTCGCATGTTCCAGTGAGTGCACCATCTCCTTCTCCCACTATTCATGTCTACACTCAGCCCACTCGTTCCAAGACTCTTACTCTTGAACCCACTATCTCTTTACAAGACCTTTACTCCAATCCGGGCGACATCCTCAGCACGATCTCTCCTCCAAATGCGAAGGTGAGTTCTCCGAGTAAGGTATGCAATCAGACATGCTCCCTCTATTCTATGGCAAAATATTTCTTTATCCGTAGTTTATCGCCGATCTACAGAGCATTTGTTACTGCCCCGACGAACCGTCAGATCCCAGCTACTATTGAGATTGCTCTTGTTGATCCAGTTTGGAAAATGGAAGTAATGGAGGAGATGAATGCACTTCAGCGAAACCATACATGGGATGTCGTTGATCTTCCTTAGAGTAAGAAAGTTGTGGGGTGTAGATGGATTTTCAGCACCAAGTTCAAAACTGATTGATCATTTGAACGCAACAATGCACGGTTGGTGGCCTAAGGTTAATCATAGACCTGCGGAGTTGACTATGAAGAAACATTTGCTACAATGGTCAAGTTAAACACTATTCGGGTCCTGTTGTTCCTTGAGGTGAATCTGGATTGGCTTTTATTTTAACTTGACATATGGAGAGCTTACAAAAGAGGTATACATGTCTCTCCCTCCCAGCTTTGACTCTACTGCCTCCAAAGGGCTAGTGTGCAGGCTGCGAAAGTACCTATATGGGCTAAAGCAGTCTCCAAAAGCCTAGTTCGACAAGTTCACAAAGGTGTTTGTGTGTCATGGTTTTACTCAAGCTCAACCAGATCACTCTCTCTTCAAACATTCTTCCAATGGTCATATAGCTATCCTGATTGTCTATGTTGACGATGTTGTTCTTACAAGAAACAATCTCTCAACATTGGAATCCTTGAAAGACATACTTGCCAAGTCCTTTTAAAATAAAAGACTTGGCATCTCTCCGATACTTCTTAGACATGGAAGTGACTCAATCATCTTGAGACATTTTTTTATATCAACGCAAATATGTGGTTGATCTTTTGACAAAGAAGACTCTTCTTCTGTGCAAATCCGTAGTTGTATTCATGGATCCCAATGAAAAATTATCAGATATTCTCAATATTATGCTGGTCAACAAGACTCACTATCAGCTCCTCGTGAGGAAACTCATCCACCTCGTCCATACTCGCCCCAATATATGTCACGCAATTGGTATAGTGAGTCAATTCATGCATGACCCATATGAGCATCATTTCCAAGCTACCCACCAGATTCTCCTCTATTTAAAAGATACACCGGACTCAAGTTTATTTTTCTCTCGTCACACCTCTCGGTCTATTATTGTTTATAAAGATGTTAATTGGGTCGAGTCGATTCATGATCGACGTTTCACTTTAGGGTATCACTCATTTATATTAGAAAATATTGTCACGTGAAAAAATAAAAAGACAATTTGTGGTTGCCCAAAGCAGTGCTAAAGCTGAATTTCAGTCTGTCCTTGGGGATTTGTGAAGCTCTCTAGTTACGCATCATGTTTAGTGAATTTGTATGTCAACTTCTGTCCCACTGCAGCTATTTTGTAATAATAGGGCGGTTATCAGTATTGCGCACAATCCAGTCCAGCATGATCGTACGAAACATGTAGAGATTGACAGAAACTTTATAAAGGAAAAGATTGAGTCCGGGGAGATTTTTATTTCTTTTGTGCCCTTTAGTGGTCAATTAACATATATCCTCACTAAAAATTTTTGTTGTTCTTTGTTTGATGACTTCAAATCTAAGTTGAACATGATTGACATCTATGCTTCAACTTGAGGGGGAGTATAAATTTATTAAGTTTATTGGCTTTCCATAACCGTTATTATTTATTAATTCTCCTTGTTTTGTATTATGTAGTTTCCTTTTTATCTATATTCTATTTTTATTTCTATGATTGTATTTTTATTTTTTTGTTTATTTGAATCCATTATAATTGGATTTAAATATCCATCTAAAATACGTTGCCTTGATCACCAATTTAACAAAAGAGAAATTGTTTTCTTTCAAAAATTCATAAACTACATGCTTTTGAGCATCTCTATTTATAGCCTTTTCATCTCCATAGGCTAATAAATGCGTTCCGTAACAGATCAACTTAATCCATATTTAAATTGCAATCTTTATTGATAAAATTATTTCCAACCGAATTTAAGATTTCCCTACTCCTGTCCAAAATAGCTGGATGGGGTAGAAAAGCCATGAGAAAGCCTCAGTGTTCACAATAATTAAATGTTACAAGAAATACAATCTGAGCCCCCCTGACCACATATTCTCAGGGAGAAGAAACCCATAATCGAACCTGCAGGAAAAAAATGTAGCAGAATAATAGCCAAGCTGTAAAACTTGCAGCACGCTGAACCTTCTAGAAATCGTTATGGCTTCCCTNTGACCATAATCGAACCTGCAGGAAAAAATTGTAGCAGAATAATAGCCAAGCTGTAAAACTTGCAGCACGCTGAACCTTCTAGAAATCGTTATGGCTTCCCTTAGGCTGTGGCAAACCATAACTGTTAGTGAAGGGATGAAGTTGCCAATTAGTTTTATCTTCAATTTTTTTTTTTTCCTTTTTTTTTCAATCAAGTTTATGGTTTTAAGAATTGAAGCTTGAACTAATCATGTCTTAGTTTATAGAACATNGCCTTCAATTTTTTTTTTCCTTTTTTTTTTTCAATCAAGTTTATGGTTTTAAGAATTGAAGCTTGAACTATTCATGTCTTAGTTTATAGAACATCGTGAACAACATTTTTTTGACAAAATTCCAAAACTACTCTTGAATTTATATCGTTTACATGCCAAAGCCCTGTGAGTTCAATTAGTTATATATATACAAAGCTTGAAAAAGGAAGTACTCGGCTTCTTTGAATGCATGGGTACTCTTATCCTTCTTGTATTTTTTGAGCTGTTAAAGGCTGATATTCCAAATTTTGAGAAAATACTTTTCACCTTGCTCTAGTAGTGGTATTTAATGCTGTCAGAAAATTTCAAGGAAGCTGATGTGCGTTTCATTCCTTTTTTCAAGGTTATTGACAAGAAGAGAGACAGAAATAGCAGTCGTTACGCATAGTGGATTTTTGTTTCATACTTTAAGAAGATTTGGTAAAGATTTTCATCCACTAATCAAAGATGNTCTTTTTTCAAGGTTATTGACAAGAAGAGAGACAGAAATAGCAGTCATTACGCATAGTGGATTTTTGTTNTGAAGTTGCCAATTAGTTTTGCCTTCAATTTTTTTTTTTCCTTTTTTTTTTCAATCAAGTTTATGGTTTTAAGAATTGAAGCTTGAACTAATCATGTCTTAGTTTATAGAACATCGTGAACAACATTTTTTGACAAAACTCCAAAGCTACTCTTGAATTTATATCGTTTACATGCCAAAGCCATGTAGAGTTCAATTTGTCATAAATATACAAAAGTTTGAACAAGTACTCAGGCTTCTTTGAATGCATGGGTACTCTAATCCTTGTTGTATTTTTTATGCTGTCGGAAAATTTCAAGAAAGCTGATGTGCGTCTAATTTCTTTTTTCAAGGTTATTGACAAGAAGAGAGACAGAAATAGCAGTCATTACGCATAGTGGATTTTTGTTTCATACTTTAAGAAGATTTGGTAAAGATTTTCATCCACTAATCAAAGATGAAATCTGCAAACAGTAAGTTTGAAAAATCTTTTCATTTTCATTTCATTGTAAAATGTACCAATTTTTATTGGCTCGCTAAAATACTATGCACAAAAAGATTGATTTGAAGCAAACTATCAAATTCACTCAAATTAACTTGAATCAAAGATAAGGATCAAGAAAATTTCAAGCTGCAATTGCGAGCCTACACATTCCCGGTTACCTTATTGTCAACTTATAGTAAAAACTAATCTCATGATCAGGATAAAGGAAGTTCATAACCATTAAATTCTAAACTTTATTCATTGAAGCATTCATGTACAATTATATTTCTTTTATTGTTTCAAAGACTGTTTCATTAGACCGAATGTTGTCTTACGTATAATTGAAATATAGATCTGGATTTTATTTCATTTCAAGTTTTAAAAGCATTAGTTTTGTAAATATTTAATGTCAATTCATGTAAAGGTTTTGCAAGTGGCTTTATTTGCATACATCTCTAACTTATTCTTGATCAACATGAAGCAAACTAGATTTCAGCAAGGAAGAAAGAATAAAGGAAGCCAATTGCATTATTTAACACAATGCAAATATGAAGCAAACTATATTTCAGCAAGGAAGAAAGAACAAAGTTAAATTATATAGCTATATGGGTAATTTATATAGGCTTTGTTGGGTGCTTCTCATTATGAATAGTCATGACTGAAATGAATAAGAGAGAGATTTATGAAATCATAAAAAGTGTTTTGAAATTTCAGTGGGAGTCAGTGAGCTAAGTAGACTAGATTAAATAGAAGCTTTGAAAAATTCATTTTTTTACTATGAACTTTATATGACAATCGTGCAAAAAAGTGGCACTGAAATGTTTAATCTTAAAGACGGTTGGAGAAGATTTTATATCACTGTGCCGAATGGGAGAAAATTTTAGACATTGTGTGTGTAGGATACCCTTAGTTGCAAATATATGAATTAAATTGTAATTAAACTTATTGCACATTGTCAATGATCAATATTGATAAAGAACTCTTGAACATACAAACCATCAAAAGTAAAAGAACTTGATGAAAATATGGCAAGGAAGAACAAGAGTTGGATTAAATTTCTCGTCAGATCTAATACCTATCGAATCAAATATTCAAATCGGTATGAGATATATTGAGTTGTATGAGAAAAACATTAGGAAATTCATTCGCTTAAGTCAGAATAAAAATTGGCAATGTCAAATCTTCAAAAATTGTTCAATGGCCCTTGTTATTTGACTGCAAAACATTGCCAGTCTACAGAACTTTTGTTTTCACTTTCTATTCTTAAACTTCAAATTAAATTTTTTGTCCATTTCTTCTCAAATTTATCATGTGGAGTTTTTTTTTACCAATAACTGAAATTCACTAATATCATTTAAGGAAGGTTATTCTGGGCTCATTCCTTGATCTTGTTTACTTAATTTTTTTCTGAATATATTTCAAACAATATGATCTCTCTAAAATATGTTCTCCATTCAGTTTGTTTAACCTTCACAATGGGATTAGTGAGATAAACAATTTTTTTCTTGTAGCTTAGATTATCCTTTATGTCACTTGATTGCACAGCTCTCTTTTTAGAAATTATTAGAAGAGCACTAAAATGAAATTTAAGAGAGAACAGTGAATAGAATCATGAAGTATGGTATAGAGTGTTCAAGAAAATGAAAGATTATTTAGTTTTTGTAGAAGATGCATGAAGATATGGTTTTTAGTGCAAATAATGTAGCTTTTGAGTTATGTGAGATATTATAGTTTGATTATGAAGACTGAGTGATATACAATGAGTAAAAACGTAGTATCAGGTAGCTAGAGAACGACCCAATTTCCTTCCACACAATCTTTATGCATCCTTATTTCCTTTATATATATATATATANATAAAAAAAAGGAAAAAGGCTTTTACATACATATCATCCAATTCATATGTATTTACACATCCAAGAGCTAAATTTTAATTTTTACATTTATTCCACCCAAATTTTTTATATCACATCAAAAATATTATAATTTTAACTTTTAAAAAGTGAAATACAGCTTTTCATATATAGATTTTGGATAAGTAAACACAGGAAATGGGCGGTATTTATGTAAATCTTTCAAAATAACAAATGATCTCAAACGGCCCCTTAATATTTGAATGTCCCACAACTTCAAATGACTCTTAACAAAATTCAACCACCTTTTGCAGCTTANAAGGAAAAAGACATTTACATACATATCATCCAATTCATATGCATTTACACATCCAATAGCTAAATTTTAATTTTTACATTTATTTCACTCAAATCTTTTATATCACATCAAAAATATTATAATTTCAACTTTTAAAAAATGAAATACGCATTTTCATATATAAATTTTAGATAAGTAAACATAGGAAATGGGCGGTATTTATGTAAATCTTCCAAAATAACAAATGATCTCGAATGGCCCCTTAATATTTGAATGTCCCACAACTTCAAATGACTCTTAACAAAATTCAACCACCTTTTGCAGCTTATTGGGTTGCGGATCCGGGTCCGATGGCTACAATTTTCCTGGAAGGATTCCTCGAGGGCTCGATCTTCCTAGTGACATTGCACATGATAAGCACCCAAACTCAATTGGAGAACAATAATCTCTTCTGCAACTCTCTGCTTCATCCCTTATATTTTGTTCATCATTCCATGAAGCATTTGCTTACAGCTATATCATATATTGCCTTTAGTATTATATTATTTTTATTATTTTGCTGATTCAAGTCATTCTCAGGCTTATTTGTCCTAAACTTTATAGTCAAGTTGCATGAAAGTCTTGGGCGGTTAAAATGTTACATTTAAAATTTAGGTAATTAAAANCTCCCTTTATATTTTGTTCATCATTCCATGAAGCATTTCCTTACAGCTATATTATATATTGCCTTTAATATTATATTATTTTTATTATTTTGCTGATTCAAGTCATTATCAGGCTTATTTGTCCAAAACTTTATAGTCAAGTTGCATGAAAGTCTTGGGCGGTTAAAATGTTACATTTAAAATTTAGGTAATTAAAATATTATATTTAATATTTTGAGTGATCAGTATGTAAAATATTAAGTTTAAAAAGATTTTTTTTTATTTTTTTTATTAGACTCTTTTTACATCATTTTAAAGTGGTTAATGATTTGTGATTTTTTTTTGTGGTGAATTAATTTATTTTAATATGATTATTTTATTTTTTTAATAAAAATAAACTGTGTAATGCTCTTATAACTTTATTGGATATTTTATTTTATATGGGTTTGTTGAATTTTTTTATTGTAAATTTAATAAAAAAAAAGTGTCTATATGATTTAATTTGGATAATTTATAAAGTAAGTTATGTAATATTTGAATCCTGATGAGATTAAGTTACTGAATCCTTTAAAAGTCATACTTCAAATATAAATTTTCAATTAATAACAAGTGAGGAAATAGTTTTCAATAACATGAAAGAGTACCTGAAACATTGTTATTTATAAGTCAGTCAGCATCTTTCATCCATTTTTTAAATTCTTATTTAATTATTAAAACTCGTGATAAAACACCAATAGTTTTTTTTTATTTTTAACATATTCGCAATAGCAATAGTTTGATCAAAATTCATTGGTTTGGTACCTTAAAAAATCATATGAATGCTTAAGTTATAAATATCAATGTTTCAAGGGTTTGTACGTAAATATCCCAAAATAGCTTATTTTAGAATAGCACACAAGTAATTAGTATCAAACTAGATTATTTCTTAGACCTCATAAAAGACAATTATTTTTTAAAATAATATTAATAAAAATTGGGTGAGAGCACAGTGAGCTACTCAAAAGAGCTTCTTGTTCATACAAAAATCAACCTTTATGAAATAAAATTATTATATGCAATTTGTTTTAAATTTGAAAGTTTCTATTATTTTTTGGAGTTCATAAATAAACACTATTTTAAAAAACAATTCATGTCAATTCAATAGAAAATAGAGCCACATGAGATCATTAATGTCTTTAAATTAAGTGG
>JXCR01060254.1:0-55734 GCA_002079205.1 Phalaenopsis hybrid cultivar
TTTTATACTTTCTTTGGTTATAATTTAGTTGGCGACGGTGACTCTGAGAGACGGTGTCTGAAATTCTTGCGGTAGTACGACCTCAAACCCGTACACAAGCACGTAAGCTGAACATTGACTCGGAGCCTTGAACGTTGTCCATTAGGCTCGCAAAGCTTCTAATAGTTTATTATGCCAATCTTTTTTATTGTCACGCAGTGCTTTCTTTAAAATCTGCACGAGCATTTTATTGAAGGCCTCAACCAGTTTGTTTGCCCTCGTGACCAGAGGAAAATATGTTGAGATTTTCAGACCTATTTTATACTGTTTTTGATGATATTGCACTTTAAAAAAGTATTTCTGATGTTTTAATGCAGGAATGATGAATTAAAGTCATTGGAGCAAAAAGATGCAAAAAGGTGTGAATTTGGAGGGAAAATGACCAAAATGTGAAGAATTGAACTAGGGCACCGACGGCGCCATCGACCCCGCCGATGACGAGATTTTCCTGAGACTCCATAATTAATTCATTAAGAAGGTCCGCTGACATCGCCTTCGAGGCTGTCGACGGCGAGCTCGGCGGTTATGCCCAATCAGGCTTTGGAGAAGGCCAAATTTTGAAGAGATGCTTAGGTAACTCTTGGGGAAGCTCATCCACAACTTTAAAAGACTATTGTGACCAAAAATTACAAAGGTCCTAGATGTTAGAAAGGTCCTGAAGGTTAGAGAGGTTCCATTATTGTATTTGGAATTTACTAGAGTGTCAAAATTGTAAGGAATTCTTCGAGAGATTGTAAGAGTGGAGGGAAAGTGAGAGATTTCTTTCTCNCAAGCCCATAACCTCGCTCCTACCATCAAATTTGGAGCCAGATTTGAAGATCTTAAGGTCATCCTTAGGAAAGCCCAATTTGTAGTGATGAAGATTGCCGCTCCAGAAATATAGGAACCGTATGCAGAATTCAACCTAAACAACCTTCAAGATTTCCCTTCTTACAAGAAGGTCAAAACTACTGTCGTCACGGCACATGCCAAACCTGCTATCCCTGCTGCTGCTAAGTGGAAAGAAGTAATGATTATTAAGGATCCAACTGAGGGATTAACAGTCCCATCACCCGTGTTTGAAATCCCATCAAGCTCAAGGACTGTACCGCTGACCCGAACCCAACAAGGAACCGTAATAGAAGGGTTTGGAGGGCCATCAAAGCTCGGGCTCTTGAGAAGACACCTGTTGAGGAGGAGCCTCACTAAGATGAAGAAGGATTACCACAAATTTATCCACTCCTACGAGGGAATAGATTCCATCCTCTGACGTATATCGATGGATACGAGAGTATCCAGAAAATTGCTGCCACATTACCACCACTTCATGGGCATGGTGAGGAGAGAAAGAAGTTCACTCCTATCACCCGAGTTAGTGCAGCTTTCAAAAGGTTAGCTGCCAAAGAAGGACATTCAGTTAGAGAGTTACTTAAACGAGTGGGACATGCAATTTCCCCTCGCATGAAGAAGGAAATTTTGAAGAATGTCATGTCCGCCAAACAGTCTCACAAGACAACTGGAGTTCCACCTACTTGCATCCCCATTTGGTTCCGTTTAGAGAACGTTCATACTGTAGTGATTACTATTGATTATGCCGCCACCAGGACCACAGGCCGTCGATCGGTTTAGTCAAGATTGGGTCCAAAAATCTTACCTGCACCCATTATGGAGATATTCATACAATCCCAAAGGCAAAGACAAGACGATTACCTGACACTGTAGCCGGTATACACCACGGGGAGCATACTTTCCCTTGACATACCGATGTTTCTACTAAGACACTCTGTATTGATACATCATTGTCGAAAAAGAAAAAGCTATGCATACCTAAGGTCGCTGCACCGATACAGTCCGGTAAGCCCGCGAGACAAGAACATGGAATGAAGTCAGGGTCTGAAACATCTAACATCGTCACAACAATAGCCAGCGAGATGGAGTAACAAGTAGAGGATGTCCAGTAGGGTCCTATAGATCTTAAGATGATTCAAGAATCGATAGTCGAAGAAAAATTGGAGAAGCTCATGATCAAGATTTTCAAGTTGGCTCGGGAACATGGAGTTTCCATCAATGATGATGATGAAGATTTTGACTATAATGACTATCTGGAAGAAGATTTCATGGATGTCCATGTTATCGAGACCAGGGCTGCTGCATATGTGCGTGACGCTCAACCTTCTACTGAAGAGAACATCGTAGATGAGATGCATAGGGCTATCCTCCTAAGGGATGAACAAGTTAGTCTATTGGAGAAAAGAATAGAAGAAATGGCTGCAGCCATGACCACCATGGACACTATTCAGGGACAATAACAAGCGCCGTAACTAGCATCTCCATAAATCAACCAATTAGAAATCATACATATTATAGATGAAAGAAGAAAGGTTGCCTCAGGAAAAAGAGATGAGCAACTGAAGAGGGATTCTCCACCGGGTGCAATGCCAGAGAAAAAATTCAAACAGAAGATCGAGCAAGTGCGGGATGCCTTAACCCAATCTAAGAGTGGTGCATTGATTTTAAAAGGTAGACCTTACCTAGAGGAATTCAATTTCGTGCCTTTTTCCAAGGGTTTCGTGGCCCCAAAATTCAAGATATTTGATGAGACTGAGAATCCCAGACATCATATAACACATTTTCAAGCCAACTATGACAACACGAGGAATAGTGAAGCTCTACTCTTCCAGCAGTTCGTTAACAGCTTGTCAGGAATTGCTTTTGACTGGTATGCTGACATGCCTAACAGGTTGGTTAAAACATTTTTTGAGTTAGAATAGCTGTTTGTGAAAAGATTCACCGGGGCGCAACATCATGTGTCTATCGGAGAGCTCATGATGGAAAAACAAAAGCCTAGCGAAACTTGGGTGGACTATATTTTGAGGTGGAGAAACCTTAGTATGAAATGTGAACCTCAGCTATAGGAACATCATGCAATTAAAATTCTACTCAAGAGCATTCATGGACCAGTAGCTTTCATGCTCAAGGGACTCACCATCAAATCCTTTCGAGAATCACTTAATAAAGCCTGCAGTCTTCAAGAAGAAATCAAGCACATGCAGTCACACGAAAAGGCTAAGGTGACGAGAGTGTTCAAAAAGAAGTTAGGAGTATTAGTGACCATCGACAAAAGAAAGCAGCCGATGAAGATATATGCATAAGATCCTCGCCAATCTTCATCACAGTATGCTCAAAAATAGAGTAGTCAATCCAACCAGTGACCTCCTCAAGAAGGATCACCTCGAACAGGTGATAAGAAAATGTCCCTATCATAATGACATAAAACATTGTATTCTTTCAAAGATGAATTTATACCTAAAATATTCAGAAGTCTGATGAAGAAGCCAGAATACAGACTACCAGACCCGAAGAAGCCCAAAAAGGTGGGTAGAAAAAATGAACCAAGTTATTGCCGAT
This sequence comes from Phalaenopsis hybrid cultivar, assembly GCA_002079205.1. Classification (NCBI taxonomy): domain Eukaryota; kingdom Viridiplantae; phylum Streptophyta; class Magnoliopsida; order Asparagales; family Orchidaceae; genus Phalaenopsis; species Phalaenopsis hybrid cultivar. The sequence goes on from JXCR01060254.1 coordinate 3,427, forward strand.
ACCACCGGTTGCTCGGACACACTATAGACGGATGCTTCGTCTTTAAGGATTGGATTGAAAGGAACGTTAAAGAAGGAAACATAACAATCCTGAAATAATATTTAAGTGAACCTGAAAAAGGTTCCATAAATATGTATTCGGCCAAGTCAATCCCCTCAATCGATCTGTATACTAGAACAAATGGATGGAGTACAACTTGGAATGAACTCAAAAGGTTCCTCAATCAAATATAGGATTCATCAAAACAATCTTCTGCATATACCAGAGAAGAAGGATGGAATGAGGTCTGGAGCAGATCATCCAAGAAAATACTGAACAAGATACAGTCTGCATCAAGACAAGCCTCCATTCTAAGTCTGCAGCATACCAAACCTGAGATGAAGGTTTTGCCAGGAGATCCTTCATCATCAAGGACAAAGAAGAAGAAGAAAAGTGTCACTAAAAAGATTGATAGCACGGGGGGTAGAATAGGGGCCACCTCTCTCAGATTAGTTGTCTCGGATTTGGGGAAGAAAATCTTTAAACCCTTGACTTTGCATGATTATTTTTTTGTCCCTCCAAGATCTTATGAACATAATGATTGTGATATCAGCTGCTGTTTAACTATTTCTAGTGATAAAGTAACTGATTACGACCAATCTAACTTTGATCTTGATCCCCAAAATGATCATCGAATCGTACTTGAGTCTAATGAACTCGTTGACAAGTCCAAAGAAGACATCAATGACACCGCTTACGACAGCACCGGGAGCGAGGAGCTAGTTCTCGAGCACCATGGTACACGGCTTACCATCAACCTAGATCTTTTTGAAAAAGAGGAGACACCAAAAGATTCAATAATGGCAGCTCAAGAAGAAGAAATCATGAAAGTTAACTTAAGGAGCGGAAAAGTGTTACCACTAAGAACAGCTTCAACAGATAAAGAAAAGCAGATAATGACCCAAGAAGAGATACCTCCACCTCAACCAGTGGAAGAACCACATAATCAAGATAAAATCAGATATTCATAAAAAGTAGATTACAACGTGCTAGCTCATCTTAGGAAGTTGCCGGTCTGATTAAGTATCTACGACGCTCTGATCCTGTCGCAGGAGATGAGAGAGTCTCTGATTACAGCTTTGCTTGAACAAATGATTTGCCTAGCTCAGTTGGCTAGCACATCCTCAGATGAAGTTTGTTCATTGAAAGAACAGCCTGGGGTAACCTTCACAGATGAAGATTTGTTGCTCGGAACCGCCGACCACAACCGTCCACTCTACATCTCCGTCAACATCGACAAATTTGTGTTGTCCAGAGTTTTAGTAAATCCTGGAGCATCTCTTAACTTGATGAGCCTACGGACATTGGCCTATTTGAATATTGAAGCTCAAGAGCTGACGATCGATAAAATGATGTTAAGAGGATTAAGCCAAAAGGGATAAAGACCATTGGATCAATTACATTACTTATGAAGGTTGGAGAACTCGTGACAATCGCTAAATTTCATATCATCGACACCGAGACCTCTTTTAATGCTCTACTAGGTCGATCATGGATTCATAAGCACAATATGGTTCCATCATTTTTACACCAATGCATCAAGTACTGCAAAGATGGTCAAGAAAATTGCATCAAAGGAAACTTACAACCATTTTTAGTGCATGAAGTTGGTATCCATGAAGACGCTGCCTACTACGCGCCTCTAAAGAAAATTGTCTTCTGTTGTGAAATTTTCACAAATAAAAATGAAGATTCAGAAAAATCACAATAAGGAAGCCATCAACTCAGCTTCAACGATCTTCCACCACTCCCTTACAACGAATTGGTGGAGGTTCTTTTAGTTCGCACCGGGGACGTGGACGAGGAAGAATCAACTTAATCGTTGAATGGACTAGGCCAACTATCAACATTGATAATGAAGACAGTTTCAAAGACAAAATAATGATGACAAAATTGAAGAAACCTCAGTACGAGATATCCTTAGAAGATATAGAGAAGAATGAATATGAAACAATGTATGATCAGATAAACCACTATGTGAATGCTATGACCCTTACCTGATTCTCCCTCAAAAGGTCGAGAGTTTAGAGGTCAAGGAAGTCTATAGTGTTTGTTCAAAGCTGATCAAATTTTACCGTGCTTCTACCTCTATTAAGTTTAAAAAACATGTAAATTTGGATGATGATCCTAATGCATTAATGGAATTGCCTTTTGGTTACTTTTTGCCTTATGTTCAAAAGTTAATTCAACAGGGAAACTTACCAAAACAAATACCAAAAGATAAATTTCAACTTTTGAAAAATTATGGAATGTTAAAAAATTGAACTCCCAACTCAAATGAGGGTCTCAGATTTGGTACAGTCGGACTAGTCGATGATTTTAAATTTTGCATGGTTGTTACTAGTGAGTCAGAAGAGGATTGCCTCTGTATAGAGGATGACTCTATTGATCTACTAGTAGAAGATGCTTCACTATAATTTGAGGAGGAAATTAAATCTACCATTGATGAATTGAAAGAGATTAACCTTGGGACTGAAGCACAACCTCAACCTACATTTATAAGTTCTCTACTCAATGACGAAGAATCTTCAGAATTGATCAAACTATTAACAGAATTCAAAGTTTGCTTCGCATGGAGCTACGATGAAATGCCACGACTGTCAGCAGAGATTGCAGTTCATAAACTCGGGGTGGACAAGAATATAACCCTAATAAAATAAGCTCCCAGAAGAATGTGCCTCGAAATAGAACAACAAGTCATCGTCGAGGTAAAGAAATTAATAGATGCCAAATTTGTAAGAGAATAAAAATACCCCACATAGTTAGCTAACATTGTACCTGTTAAGAAGAAAAATGGGCAGATCCATATTTGTGTAGAATTGAGGGATTTGAACAAAGCATGTCTAAAGCACGAGTTTTCACGGCCAATTCCAGAAATGATGGTGGATATTGCTTCAACATACAATTTTTTTTTCCTTCATGGATGGATCGTCGAGATACAACCAAATCAAGGTGGCTCCCAAGGAAGCAGCATTTATAACCTTCAGAATACCGATTGGAATTTTTTGCTGCACAGTGATGTTGTTCGGCCTAAAGAACGTCGGAGCAACATATCAGCGCACAATGATGAAGATTTTTAACGACCTCATCCATAACCAAGTAGAATGCTATGTGGAAGATTTGGTAATCAAAAGTACATAAATAATAGACCATTTGTACGATTTGAGGATCGTGTTCGAATGGTTACAGCGATATGTCCTTAAAATAAATTCCTTAAAGTGCGCCTTCCGTGTTACTTCCGAGAAATTTATGGGATTCGTTTTCCGTCTTCGGGGAATCGAGACCGACCCAGATAAAACTAAAGCTATCTTGGAAAAGCCTCCACCTAAAACCTTGAAACAATTAAGTTCCTTCCAAGGGAAGTTGGCATATCTGAGATGCTTTATTTCTAATCTCTCAGGTAGGTATCAGCCTTTCTCGGCATTAATTAAAAAGGATGTCAAATTCATTTGGGAAGAGAAATTTCAGTGTGCCTTTGAGGATGTTAAACAATATCTAATAAAACCTCCTATTTTAGCAGCCCCTATCCCAGGGAAACTGTTCATACTTTATACCGCGACCTTAGGCGACTCTGTTGGAGCTCTCTTAGCCCAAGTCCATGATGAGGTAAAGAAAATGCACTCTACCACTTGAATCGTCACCTAATAACAATGGAGATAAGGTATCCACCTATTGAGAAGCATTGTCTGCATTAATTTTCACTACTCAAAAGCTTAGACATTACATGTTTTCTCATAAGATTACCCTAATCTTGAAAGTTAATCCGTTGCAAGATCTGATGACCCGACCAACACTCTCCGAACGTTTAGCAAGATGGTCAATGATCTTATTGCAATTTAATATAACTTTTGTTCCCCTCTGTGCTATCAAGGGACATATAATAGTAGACTTTATCATTGCACACCCACTGCCAGTTGGGTCCTCTCTCAACGATGAGTTACCAGACGAGCAAATACTACAAATGGAATTCTCTTGTGCGCAATGCTGAGAGATGTACTTCGATGGTGATTCATCAGCCAGAAAAGACAAAGGAACAGACACAGTTATACCAGGCAAAGCAGGGATCAGTTTGATCTTTATCACGCTAGATAAGGGTAAGTTGAGGTTCTCATACCACCTGATAGAGCCGTGAACCAACAATGAAGCAGAATAGGAAACTTTAATCACCTTGTTGGAAGTGGCAATCTCAATGGATATGATTATTTCCATTTATGGCGACTCTCAACTCTTCATCCAACAAGTCACCAGATAATACAAAATTTTGAAATCGAGATTAGCAGAGTACCATCAGTCCACAATGAAGCTACCGGAGCAGATCCCTGATGTGATTTTCTACCAGATTCCTAAGAAAGATAATGCCCATGCCGACGCTCTAGGAAAACTCGCTAAGGAAATGACGTGTTCCCCAGAGGATTCCATTGAAATCATAATACAAGGAAGATATGTCTTATCTCAAATCAACCTCAAAACTTTACACAATCTCGGAAAAGAAGAAGCAATAAATACAGTTGCAAACATCAACGAAGATTGACGCAAGCCATTAATAGAATATTTGCATACTGGAAAGCTTCCAGAAGACAAGTCTGAAGCACATCATATCACAAGAAGGGCCATGTCTCATACCCTGGTGAGAAACGTTCTCTACAGAAGATCATTCGACTAGATGTGATTACGGTGCTTTAACAAAGCTGAAGCACATAATGTTGTCAAAGACGTACATGTCGGACTGTGTGGGACTCATCAGTCAGGGCCGAAAATGAAAATGAAGATCAAAAGACTCAGCTATTATTGGCCAGCAATGATGTCTGATTGCATTGATACAACTAGAAAATGTCACCAATGCCAACTGCATGGGGTGGTCTAACACGAGTCTTCAAATGTGCTACACCCAACTATTGCCATGTGGTCATTCGAGTGTTGGGGCACGGACATAATAGGTCCGATAGACCCTCCATCTTCTTCCAAAGGACACAAGTTTATACTTTTTGCTACAGATTACTTCTCTAAATGGGAAGAGGCAGTATCGTTGTGTGAGGTTACGACATAGCACGTCCTTCAATTCTTAATAATCCAAATCGTCTACCATTTCAAAGTACCGTGGAAAATAATTTTTGACAATGGGACATCTTTCAAAATCACCAAAATCAATAATTTTATCAAAAGATACGGGATACATTAGAGATACCCTACAATTTACTATCCTAGAGCAAATGGTCTGGCTGAAGCCTTCAACAAAACACTGGTACAAATTTTGAAGAAAACACTGGATGAAAATAAAAAGGGATTGGCACAACAAACTATTAGAACCCTTGTGGGCCTACCGTTCGACTTTCAGGACTCTCACTCAGTGTACACCATATATGTTTGTGTACGGGTCTGAGGCCATGCTACCGCTAGAAATCCAGACACCGTCTCTTAGAGCTGTTATTGTCAACCAACTCAAAATAGGATAAAGTACAAAACTCAGACATGAAGAACTGTAAAGTCTTGAGAAAAAATGACTAGAAGCACAACAACACTTGGAGCTTTACAAAGCAAGGATGGTACAAGCCTATGAAAAATTAGTCCGCCCAAGGACATTCAAAGTTAGTGACCTCATACTTGTGCACAAAAGGTCTATTCTTACACGCCGCAAAATAGGTGGAAAATTTAAGCAAACTTGGGAGGGACCATTTGTCGTTGAAAGGTCTACACAAGAAGAGCCTACTAGTTAGTGGACTTCCAGGGTGAAAGACCTATGTTACCAATTAATGGACGATACCTGAAAACTTATTACGCAACCTAATGCTGCTTGCCTTCACTTCCTTTGAAACTTTAAAACATTGATTGTTTTGGGGTTATCTATGTGGCCAAATGCTTATAATTGGGTCCAAATTTTGTAATTAACCTCAATATAATGAAAATTTTGAGAAAAATTTTAAACTTCAATATTTCTCCTTACTTTTGAACTTAATAATCCAGTAAATTAAACAAAATCAATACATAAAATAAACAATTTTCTTCACCAACAAACTAAAATTTACTTTAATAAATACTTTGTCTTATTCTTGTTCATGCCAAGTTTCAGCCCACTGACATTTTTCTTGTCGTCTGTAGAAAAATATCAGGACAGAAGCTGATCTTCACTTTCAAAGATGGCTTGAGCCTTACACTGAATGAGGAAATGGTGATGTAGTGTGGCACCATAGACCTCAACATGGAATTTAACCATGTAAATATGGACTACAAAGGTTCTCTGATGAATGTAGTCAGCTACTGAGAAAAGGAGAGATTGCCTTCACTGCTAAGGGTGCCCACCAAAGGCAATACATCACATAAAGGAAAGAACGTGATGATACAGCAAGACACGAGGGAGGGGCCCAACCGTCTACCATCCATGGTAGCTACACCAGTCGGAGGCCTAGTAGCCACCAATAATGAATGACTGTCAGATGCTTCGCTTCGTAGGACTCAGCGCAGAAATGCCAGCCGTAGAAAACAGAAGGCTTTTCTACTGGAAGAACGCAGACGTCAGAAGGAAGCAAATAACTTACTCACCCCTATTCTTGAGGGAAATATCTATGATCCAGACATGAAAGAGACATATTCCAGCCTATCTTCCAAAGATGAAGAATCAGAGCTCATCATAGAGCCAGTGACACCTTCAGCTTCAGATACCTTATGCACGGGTTACCCGACGTGCAACACTGAGATACCTGTAGGGACATCAGCCAAAGGGGCGTTTGTAGAATGCCCGGACTGCAATGTCCTATATCTACAATTCTATAGTACATTGGAGGATTATATCTCCACCACGACGGGTCTCAGACCATAGATTTTCTAATGGATGAGCCATATGTTCCACTGGGGACAGACGAGTATATACCATGGAGTCCAGTGTTGTACATCCCTTTAGATACTGAACCACATGTTCAAGATGAGCGAGTGGCAGTTTGGGTTCCTGCCAATGTCCAGATGGAGGAATGTCTGTGACAGTTGTCGACTCCTAGCACAATAGAGTTCTATAAAATAAGTAAGGTGATTAATAGAGAATTTGAATTCTATGAGGAAGTCCAAGGAAGATTCGTAACATACTACAAGCCTTGGAGCTATATACCAGGGTCTTCTCCAAAAGTGAAGAAAGAAGCATTCTTGACTGCACTTCGACTTGAGAGATAGAGGCCGAGCAGGCCTTCTCATGGAAATAACATACTCTAAGCCGAAGAAATGGATGAGAGGAAAAGGAAGAATCATCATTCAGTGTGGTTGCTGTTATAATTTCACAAATGATAGACAAGAAAATCTGCCAGAGATCCTCAAGCATGACCAGGTAGATCCACTACCTCCTATAATAAAGTGGATGATCAAAAGGATGGTCAGATGAAACATACTGTCAGCTACCTGCTTCCCGTATATTTGCATCATCAACATCTATGATGAGAGTGATTGCATCCCTCCCCATATAGACCACCAAGATTTTGTGAGGCCCTTCTGCACGGTCTCATTCATGAGCAAAAGCAATATATTATTTGGAAAATAAATTGACATTGTCGGCCCTGACGATTTCAGGGGAGCTGTAGAGATCCACTACCAGTTGGTTCAGTTTTGGTCCTGAAAGGAAACGGGGCAGATGTCGCCAAGCACTGCATCCCAGAGGTGCGATACCGTAGGGTGTCCGTAACCTTCCGTAGGATGAACGACAGCAAAACACCATATGGATTTCAACAAGACCCAGAACTAGAAGAGCTACTATCGTATGAGCTATGAGAGGGTTGTACCTCTAAGTACATGCAAAGAGAATTCTTGTCCTGGAGCATGGCTTAGAAGGTTTGCTCAATCAGGAGCTATTCATACCTGATACAGATGCTCAGAGGGTTCACTTTTCTTACAGCAACATGATATGCATCAAACATACTCAGCCTACGATGTTTACATGCATGAGATGTTTTGGATGTACTTTGACATGGACTATATATTGTACCTTTTTGAGGCATTAGCCTATGTTTGATCTGTGACATCTTGATTGGAGCATATTAATCAAGATTTTTTTTAGAAATGTACTGCTTTATCAATTGCCTTTTTTGTGCGAAGGATGGAAGCCACGAAGCATGCGTTGGTTTAGAATTTCAATGAATAATGAATGAAACAACGAACCTTTAACAATAAAATAGAACTCAAATAAANTATTAATCAAGATTTTTTCAGAAATGTACCTCTTTATCAATTGCCTTTTTTGTGCGAAGGATGGAAGCCACGAAGCATTCGTTGGTTTAGAATTTCAATGAATAATGAATGAAACAACGAACCTTTAACAATAAAATAGAACTCAAATAAAAATAATCACAAATGAAAAAAAAAATAAAACAAATTTCTTTTGAAAATCAACTAACTAAAATTAAAATTTTAAAGACATATTTTGAAAAATTAAATGTGATAAAAATGACAAAAAAAGAAAATGAATCAGTGGAGTGGATTCTCTCGGTTTCAGAGTTTCTTACTCTTTGGGCTCGTAGCACAACCATCTTTATCTGCATTAATTTTCTTCAAATCCCCATGGGAATACACATTCCACACAAATTCTCCTGAAATTCTTCAGAGCCCCTATGAAGTGTCACACTCCTCACCACTCCTTGCATTTGGGGCAGGTCTTTGGAGCCTAGTTCCCTTCTTAGCACTCAATCAAACCTCGTGTCACCTTATGGATAGATCTAGCTCGAACGTAATGTCCTTAGAGGTAGCTCGAACTGGTATAGTCTCCCTTTCTTGGCGTAATGTCCTTAATGGTTGCCACCCTTTGAACTCTCGTCACCTTTTNAAAAAGAAAATGAATTTGTTGAACGGATTCTCTCAGTTTCGGAGTTTCTTACTCTTTGGGCTCGTAGCACAACCATCTTTATCTGCATTAATTTTCTTCACATCCCCATGGGAATACACATTCCGCACAAATTCTCCTGAAATTCTTCACAACCCCTATGAAGTGTCACACTCCTCACCACTCCTTGCATTTGGGGCAGGTCTTTGGAGCCTAGTTTCCTTCTTAGCACTCAATCAAACCTCGTGTCACCTTATGGCTAGATCTAGCTCGGACGTAATGTCCTTAGAGGTAGCTCAAACTGGTATAGTCTCCCTTTCTTGGCGTAATGTCCTTAATGGTTGCCACCCTTTGAACTCTCGTCACCTTTTAGGTTGGATGTGAGTCCCAGTGCTTTCCTTCTTAACGTGAGCGATAATTTTCCCACTACCACTTGAGTTGGATGTGAGTCACAGCGCTTTCCTCCTCAATGTAGCATATAATTTCTTCATCACCTCCTAGGTTCGATGTGAGTCCTGGTGCTTTCTTTCCAAACGTGATCGATATATTTTTTCTCTACCGCTTGAGTTGAATGTGAGTCACAGTGCTTTCATCCTCAATTTAGGAGATATTCTCCTCGTCACCTCTTAGGTTGGATGTGAGTCCTGGTGCTTTCCTTCCTAACGTGAATGATATATTTTCCCCTTTACCTCTTGAGTTGGATGTGAGTCCCGGAGCTTTCCTCCTCGATGTAGCAGATAGTTTCCTCGTCACCTCTTAGGTTGGATGTGAGTCCCAGTGCTTTCCTTCCTAACGTGATCGATATATTTTCTCGCTACCACTTGAGTTGGATGTGAGTCCCAGAGCTTTCCTCCTCAACGTAACAGATATTTTCCTCGTCACCTCTTAGGTTGGATGTGAGTTCCGGTGCTTTCCTTCCTAACATGATCGATATATTTTCCTGCTACCACTTGAGTTGGATGTGAGTCACAGCGCTTGCCTCCTCAATATAGCAGATATTTTCTTCGTCACTTCTTAGGTTGGATGTGATTCCCAGTGCTTTCCTTCCTAACATGATCCATATATTTTCCCGCTACCACTTGAGTTGGATGTGAGTCCCAGTGCTTTGCTCCTCAATGCAGCAGATATTTTCCTCATCACTTCTTAGGTTGGATGTGAGTCCCAATGCTTTCCATCCTAATGTGATCAATATATTTTCCCACTACCACTTGAGTTAGATGTGAGTCACAAAACTTTCCTCCTCAACGTAGCAGATATTTTCCTCGTCACCTCTTAGGTTGGCTGTGAGTCCCAGAGCTTTTCTTCCTAACATAATCGATATATTTTCCTTGCTACCTGTTGAGTTTGATGTGAGTCCTGGAGCTTTCCTCCTCAATGTAATAGATATTTTCCTCGTCACCTCTTAGGTTGGATGTGAGTCCCAGTGCTTTCCTTCCTAACGTGATTGATATATTTTCCTGCTACCACTTGAGTTGGATGTGAGTCCTGGAGCTTTCCTCCTCATCAAAGTAGATATTTTCCTCATCACCTCTTAGGTTGGATGTGAGTTACGGTGCTTGCCTTCCTAACGTGATTGATATATTTTCCCGCTACCACTTGAGTTGGATGTGAGTCACAGCTCTTTCCTCCTCAATGTAGCAGATATTTTCCTCATCACCTCTTAGGTTGGATGTGAGTCCCATTCCTTACCTTCCTAACGTGATCGATATATTTTCCCGCGACCACTGGAGTTGGATGTGAGTCCCAGCACTTTCCTCCACAATGCAGTAGATATTTTCCTCATCACCTCTTAGGTTGGATGTGAGTCCCAGTGCTTTCCTTCCTAACGTAATGGATATATTTTCCCCGTTACCACTTGAGTTGGATGTGAGTCACAGTGCTTTCCTCATCAATGTATCAGATATTTTCCTCATCATCTCTTGGGTTAGATGTGAGTCCCAGTGCTTTCCTTCCTAATGTGATCGATATATTTTCCCCGCTACCTCTTGAGTTGGATGTGAGTTTCAGAGCTTTCCTCCTCAATGTAGTAGATATTTTCTTTATCATCTCTTAGGTTGGATGTGAGTCTCAGTGCTCTCCTTCCTAACATGACATATATATTCTCCCTGTCACATGTCAGTTCGAATATAATTCCCAAGTGGTAACTCAAACTTGTATAGCCCTTTCTTTATGGAGTAATATCCTTAATGGTTTCCATCTTCTACACTGTTGTAACCCTTTTGAGTTGGATGTGAGCCTTTGAACTTTCCATCTTGATTCGGTCCTCCCACACAAGCCTATTCTCTAAAATTATAAATGTTAAAATCAAAATTAAACGCTGAATTTGGAATCGAGTCCCTGCCTCAATCATAAGTTTTCCTGATGGTCGTTTGCGGAGTCTCTTTTCTTTTCCCTAGCAGAGAGTATCTTTTTCTCCCCGTTAAAAACAATTGTTACTCTATTATACACTCCTTTTGGGTCTGATGACCTAGGAGTCTGTATTAGTTTTGTTGATCTTGTCGGTCAACACCAATACGCGCGGTGTGCTTGCCCGACACACCACACCTGTTAGGGGTCCATTTGTTTACCTCACTTTTGGTTGAGGTTTAGTTTTTCAGATTTAGTAGCCTAAGTTCTAGCCATAGTACTTTCCTATTGACTATTCTTAGGAAGCTAGAAAACGAACCCTCACCATTAGAAATTATAAACTCTTCTCTACTCAACTTGAAACTCCAGATATTAATCATAACCTCCAGCACTTACTAGGTGGGGTCATTATGGGGGAACTCAAGATGAGTTACCCTTAGGACTGCTGGACCTTAGGGATAACCTTGGGTGTTGGTCTAGGGCTCAAGGTACATACTTGCACTCAAAATCACTCACAATCTTAAATTTAAACTACTAGGCTTTGGTCCCTTGATATTTTTGGGAGACTCATGTAGGTAGTCCCCTAAACCCACTCGCCCTAGGCTAGAGTTTAGCTAAGACCACTACATAGAGGACCCAAAATGGGGTTTCCATTGATCCATGACTTATTGATGGTGGTTGGCACTCCAACTCTACAAAGATACCCAACTTAGCCATTTGCCCCTAAACTCCACCAAATTACCTAGATACCCTTGGGACCCCAAATTTGGCCAAAATTCCCAAATTTACCCAAAATACCCAAATTGGTTCAAAAATCATTTCAAACACCTTGAAAATACCCAAACTACCCAAAATCACCAAAATTTGCCAAATTACCAAATACCCCTCCCTAGCCCAAAATTCTAAAAATTCCAAAAAAAATCCCAAAAATTCACAAAACCTCCCAAATATTCCCAATTTCTTTTTCCTTAACTACCACATGTCCCAATTTGGCTAATTTGAACATCTTTGATCAAAACCCCCCAAATTGCCGTTTAAAGACTCATTTTTCCCCAAATCTACCTCAAAAGTCCATCAATTTGATCTCAATCTCCCGAAATTTCAATCCCAAACTCAAATTCACCCTCAATGTGACCAAAATAAATAAAATCCAAGCTCAATTGGCTTACTCTTTGAGCCCAATTTTTATATAGGTCAAACCCCCAATTTTAGGCACATTACCTAATCTCACTAAATTGAATAGCACACTCAATTGGCCATAAATTATATTGTAAAATCTTCATAACATTCCTAAACATCAAACTTGACCTTCAATTGGCCTTGGTGAAACCTTAATTTTACTTAATTTCAACCCAAGTCCAAAAAAGCCCCAAATTTTGCCCAAATTGACTATGTCCCAAAATTTCACCAAATTAGTTTCCTTAACCCAAAAATTGGCACCAAATTTATGTTGAAAACTCTTCATGAGATCTCTATTGACCATTTGCAACAATCAATTTGGACCTAACCCAAGGCTAGCCCAACCTAGACCCAAACCTAGCCCAGTATGCCCAAGTTGATGAAATTTCAAAATTCCTCCAAATTGACCATCCAATTGAACTCAAAACCACTTTCATCCTTCACCAAAGTTGTTCCTTATTATCATATACATTAAATGAAGTATTTATTTGAGCCAATTAACATGGCTATCCTAGCTCAAACCCAAGTTTTGGTCATTTGCACCCACTTGGACCCATCCACTAAATATAGCCTAACCACCCCAAAGCCATCAAATTAACTCCCCCACAACCATTAGTTGGACTCTAAGACGGATCAAAAAACCATCTAACCCAAGATAGATAAGCCATAGACCAAGGGTCCATCAAATTAATGGATTTTATTTCAATTCTTGCTTAGGCTTAAGATATCTTTGCCAAAACAATACCTTAATGCATTAAATTTATGTGACATATTCGCCTAGGTTCCCTGAGCTCCTAGCCACCTCCCCCTGCCATGGCCGACAAGCCTAGTTGCTGGAGAAGCCAAAATTTAGGGCCAACCCCTCTTGAACTTCGCCCAAAAAAAACCCAGAGGCCACCTCACCCAAATCAAATGATAGAGCTCCTCTGCCCTCCACCTAAGCATCACAATACACCCAAACATTGGCCCTGAGTGCCACCCCTTAGCCGTTTTATAAAAAAACTCACCTCCACGGCCATGGGAGGTAGTGCTGAAATTTCCTCTGAAAGGCTTCCCCAAATTGATCCCAAAACCTCTTTGAGACCTCCTTTGTGCAATCCAACCACCACATTACCCTGAATCCCCTTGTCGAAGCCCAATTTTGAGCTTGAATCTCTTCCTAAAACCAAGACAGAGCTCATTACACTCCTACACTCCACAAAAATCAAATTAAACTCACCCATATCTTCGCCACATTGAGAGAAGGAAAAGCCCCATTAAATTCCCCTTCCACAGATCCCTTAGCATAGCTCTAAACCAACACCTGAATTTGAGCTTGATTTAATTCCTACCTAAGATTTGCACCACAGCCAGAGGCTTAATCCCTAGCCTTCTTGTACACCAACGAACGTGCCGAGCACCTCTGATTGAAACTTCACTTCTCAGAGCCAAGGTATTGCTCTCCTCTTCCTCCCGAGCCTATTTTGATTCTCCATTTGATTAGACTTGATTTAATTGTATGATTACCGTATGGATATGTTCGTCTCACTTAGATGAGTCCATAGGATCAAACCCGAAGTGATTTTGTTGAGTCTACGCGAAGATCTTAGGGTTTTAGTGTATACGATCACGGGATCACTCAATTGGGGATGATGACGGGAGTCATCCGATTGTGCATGTATCAGATAAAAGGAGGAGATCAAGTCAGACAGCCCTTCTTTACATGAACCGCGGGCCGAGTCAGCGGCTACGTGGATGGCGGCATCTAACCAGAGCGTGCCATGCGTGCCTTCGAATCTGCTGATAATACAGTTAGCGCCGCGCATTTAAATTAAAAATATGGATTTTCTTATTTAAATAAATAGCCTTAGCCTTAAAAATTCATATCTTGGTGTAGAAAAATCATAAAAATAAAATATAAATGCTTTCTTGCTCAGTTAACAGAGGAGAACAATATTAAAATAATTTGAAGTCCATTTGATGCATATTTTATATTTAATTAATTAAACACTCATTTGAATGTTTTGATTCTCCATGCATGTAGTAATATCACAATGGCTTGAAATTTTAGCATGTTGTTGCCTCTACCTTAGGGAACTTCCTCTGATTTTTCCAAAGTCACAGGATGTCCCTAAACAGAGATCCATATTTTTCAAGTTTATGTCTATCATTTGCATAAATTAATCATGATAATTAGCATGTTGCTTAGAAAATGCCAAGAAAATTTTGGAAGGTTCACTATGACTAAAGGACCCCTTGGAAATAATTTCATGAGTTAAGTCATTAAGAGTGCGTTTGATCTTCTTCACCTACCCTAAAAAAAAAGAAAATTAATTTTGGGTAACATAAACTTCTAAATGATTAATTTTTGGTCTCCACTAAAATACAAACTCCAAAGAACTCTCCAAAAAAATTTCAAAATATTTGGAGTTCATTTAGTACCTCAAATTGATTTTTCAAGTTAATTAACATTTTTGGCATTAAAATAATTTTTGATAATTAAAATATAACTTGAAAAATTATAAAACTTAATTTTTCGAGTTCTCTATGATTAGAGAAATTTTTTAAAAATAAATTTGAAGTAAAAATAAAAACTTCATTTTTAGCCTATTTTAAATATTTAAAATAATTAAAAAATGTTAAAAATCACAAAAAATAATAAAATTAACGAAAATGATTGAAATTATTTTCTAAGAACATAGTAATAATTGGAGTATTTTCTTGATTTTCTAAACAATGACATTGAATTTTCAAGCTTAAAATAATTTTTTATAGGCTAAAAATAGATTTTTACTAAAATAATTTCAATAATTCAAATAAAAATTAGTAAAATGTGAAATTTATTTCTTTATGTTCCTTGATATTATAGAGATTTATTAAAAATATAAAACTTAATTTTCCACATTTAAAATATTTTATAATTAATAAACATCTCAAAATTTAAAATAATTCTAAAATTTCAACTTAAATTCAAACAATCATGAAATTTGGTCCATTGGCTTCTCTGGTCTAAACCTACCTCTACTAAAAATTTCAAGGGATTAGTATTTACCTTCGTCAGGATAGAAATTTTCTTTAAAAAATCCTATTTTTGCATTAAAAATAATTATATAGATAAATTAAATTTTGAAACATCTCACTTTCTCCTATGATTTCTTAATTGAACCATGAGTTAGGTAGGATAAAAATTCCAAAGTCATTTGGATTAAATTTGATGAATTATGAAGTGATAGAGCCTTAGGGGCAAGTGTAATTTTGGAAATTTAGCCTTAATTAATATTTAGGCCTAATTTCATAAAGGGAAATGGGAAATCTTTGATTCTAATTAACATATTTGGATGTTTGAAACACAAGGGGTTAACTGGTAGAAACAAACCTCACTTGTCCTAACTAAAAAGGATAAATTTGCAATTTCCTTAAATTATATAAATTTGGGAGTTTAGTTGATTAAATGATCCTAGATTTAGGGGTATGATTTTGGGTGTTAATAACTCACTAATTTAATACTCCTATTTGATGAATAAAAAAAATAAAAAATGAATCATCGCCATCACTTATAAGTCAGCAATGACTAAGACACTCCCCAAAATCTTAAGGGTTTAGTAGTGACTTAGGCTAAATCAAGTTTCATTTAAATAAGGATTAATAAACATCATTGAAAATTAAAACATCTTTCATACACTACAAGACCAAGTCGAAATTTGGCTAAGTCTCTTAAACTTGTCTCTTTAAGGGTCTTCACCCACATAATTCTTACATTGAATCATGAGTGATAATTACCCTGTTCTTAGGGATAATTGAGACATCAATGCTCACTGAGCACTAAGTGTATTTATAGAATGAATTATTAAGAAACATTATAAGTTTAAAAGAACTAGGGATTTTCCACTAAGCAGCGAGAGAGTAACACGGAACTGCTTCTTTCTTTAGATATGTTGGATACCTCAGATATCTACTAAACTTAATATGTTTTTATTGACAAAATTATCCTTAATTAAACTCCTTAGGACCCACCAAGATATGACATAGGGTTAGTAAAACTACCAAAACCTTACTTTTTTGCTTCATATAACCTAACATGCATTTTGAGTTTCAGGTGGTGGAACAAGAAGACTCGCCAGGTACGCTTCTATAGTTTTCAGCAATGTTTTTCTTGTACTTTTATGCTATACTTTTATGCTTACAATAATTTGCATGATAAAAAATGATGTCACCCTGCATGAAAACTAAAACTAGTAGGATAGCCACAAAACCAAAACTAAAACTAAAACTAAAATCAACCAAGATAAAATTCACCGCCACAATATTCAAAATATAAATCAACTCAAAATTTAATCACAAACTTCACAAAAAATTTCAATTGCAACTAAATTAAGATGTATCTATCGGATGATCGGGAATTCTTTGAAGGAGGTAACCTACAGTTGCTAACGAGGCTTCTCATGGTCTAAATAAAATTATGGAACTCATTAAGTTGAGTTTTGTAACTTCATTTGGACTAAATGAATTCAATAGAAAATAGTGGTGCTGGAACGACAGAACCATTGGATCCTAACCGATGTCGCTCTAATCAACTTTAACATGCCCCCATAAAAATTTAAAGAACTACAACCATAGGGCCACCTGATTTGACATCATAACTTGACACACTAGAATTAAAGAACTTCAACCATAGGGCCACCTGATTTGACATTATAACTTGACACACTAGATAACTAAAATGCGTCGCGGCTGGAGCTTGGAGCTAGCATGGTGGGCAGCACGACCATCTTCAACAGCAAAACCTATCTTCCCCGGCAAGAGCTTGGAGCTAGCTTGGTGGGCAGCACGACCATCTTCAACAGCAAAACCTGTCTTCCACTAAACCAATCTTCCTTCCTTATACATAAACAATAAATCCATATAACTTTTTGGTTGCTTGCTTATGCAACGTAAATCCTCACCTTAACTTTAAGCCTTTGCATAACTCTACTATATAATATAAGCTCTAACCCGTCTTAGGATTCTGAGGTTATCGTTCATCACCACCTAAACCCTCACACCTTCCAAGCTATTTATGTGATAGTTTCACACGAATGTAAGCCCTAACTAATAAGATTGGCAGGATAAAACACCTAAATATTTCTCCTCAGAAGTGAAGCCAAACATTAGGATAGCTTGGGAAGTCATTGGGGTTCTCCTCTGGATCCATGATATCCTCTAGTTCTTCCTCCTTTGGACTCTACAACAAAATGTTCTAAATTTGAACCAATCCCCTTTCACACCTCTACGTCCGATCTCATTGAAAATTCCTACCCTTTGAAAAATCTTAAAGATAATATTTCCAGATTTTTATCGAGTGTCTTCTTAGGTGACTTTGGTCATTTAAGATGTAATTAACTATAGGGGCATGCCCTTATAGGATTTCTTAAGTGACTTTGGTCATCTAAGATGTAATTAACTATAGGGGCTTGCCCTTATAGGAAGCATGTCCGAACCCAGTTTAATATAAACCCTATTTAATCATTTATATTAAATAGGGGAGCTTGTCGGCAAATACAAAGGTTTAATATAAACCCTATTTAATCCTTTATATTAAATAGGGAAACTTGTCGGCAAATACAAAGGTTTTGCAGACCAAACGGACGTTATAAACCCTATTTAATTATTTATATTAAATAGGAGAACTTGTCGGCAAATACAAAGGTTTCACAGATCAAACAGACGTCATACTTTGCTTAGATTATTTTGATCGAGCCTCATCCTCAAGTCTTGTGTTTATCCTTCGGGATAGATACANTTTCATTTTAGACTATGAAAATATGAGGTCAGTTTGATTTCATACTTCAAAGTCCTTCCGAAGCGGGCGACGGGATTTTGATTCCAACGACCGACAGCTTCTTACGGGCAACCTCACAAACCAATCCCCGAAATAACGCCGACAGCAGTCAGTTCCAAGTGTCCTACAAAAATTGGGAAAAGGTACTTTTACCTTTGAAGCCTTTGGACCCAACTGAGNGTTTAATTTCATACTTTAACTTCCTTCCGAAGCAGGCGATGAGATTTCAATTCCGGCGATCGACAGCTTCTTACGGTCAACTCCCCACAAAACCCCGAAATAACACCAACAAGGTATTTTAGTTTCCTTTGTTTCTCTCACAACTTCTTTCTCTTTTCTAACCACATCTTTTATCTCTCTTCCACTTCTTAATTTGACAGCTTCTACTTCTTCAATATTGTTCTATTTAGGGTTGATCTCATTGTTGCTAGGAAGTGTTCTTTGGGTTATATTGCTAAGTCAATTTGCAATTTGTCCCAGTTAATTCTCTATGTTTCTAATCAAATCATAGCATTTTGACCTTGCAACTAGTTTCCCATTTCCAATACCACTTCTTCTATAGACATCTTCTTATCATTAAATTTTTGATCATTGTAAGAGTTCGGTGGATATGAAGGCCTATAGTTTGTATTCTATTGATTATTCCAACTTCTATANTAAAATATGGGGTCAGTTTGATTTCATACTTCAACTTCCTTCCGAAGCGGGCGACGGGATTTCGATTCCAGCGACCGACAACTGCTTACGGGCAATCCCACAAACCAAACCCAAAATAATCGCCGACAGAACTATTATAACCTAGGTTGGAATAATCGTCGTAATTTTACTTGGAATAAAAATTTATCTACAAATCAAAAATGGGTAAACAATTTAGTAAACCCATTGGGAAATTCATCCAACCAAGGAAATGTTAATTATAGACCTTCTTATCCTCGAGGATTTAACAGTAACACTCAATTTAAAAAAAAGAAGTTGTCTATGGAAGAGTTGATACTGAACATGGGTCAACAATTGCTGAATCAAGGAAATCAATTATAAATTCAAGGAAACCAGTTACAAAATCATGGAAGTGCTATCAATAATATTAAAAACTAACTGGGGCATATCGCTACTGCGCTTAGTAACCAAACATCAGGAACTTTTCCTAGTACAATGGAACCTTATGTTAAGGATCAAGGAAAAGAACAGATAAAAGTGACAATTACGAAGTGGAAAAGAATTGGAAACAAGAGTGCAGAAAGAAACAAAAAGTTGAAAAGAGAAAGTAGATACAATAAAAGAAAAGGATCATGAATACCCAGATTTAGAATATCTACTTACACCAATGAAAACTACTGTGGAGAAACTTCCACCACTGTTTCCTCAAAGATTGAAACAACACAAAAAAGATAAACAATTTTCCAAGTTTATAGAAATTCTTAAGAAATTAACGGTAAATATTCCTTTTATAGAAGCTTTAGAGCAAATGCCCAATTATGTGAAGTTTATGAAAGATATTTTGAAGAAAAAAGGAAGTTCACTGATAATGAGACTGTTGCACTTAGTGAAGAGTGTAGTGCAATTATTTAGAAAAAAACTTCCTTAAATATTAAAAGATCCAGGCAGTTTCACTATACCGTTTGCTATCGGTGAAAAATTTTATGGAGGAGCTTTATGTGATTTGGGAGCTAGCATTAATCTTACACCTCTATCAATTTTCAAAAAATTAGGATTACGAGAGTCTCACCTACTTCCGTAACTCTTCAGTTAGAAGATCATTCAGTTACTTATCCTAAGGGAGTTATAGAAGATGTGTTAATAAAAGTTGATAAATTTATCTTTCTCGTGGATTTTATTGTTTAAGATATGGAGGAAGATAAAAAAATACCTATAATTTTAGGGAGACCTTTTTAGCTACTGGAAGAGCTATGATANTCCAACAAAAAAAATGGCGCCGACACGACACAGACTCTGAGAGACGGCATTTGAACTTCTAATAGTAGTACGTCCTCAGACACGCACACGAGCATGTAGTGAGTGGGAGTCTTGAACGTCGTCCGGTAAGCTCACAAAGTTTCTATTAACTTGTTGTGCCAATCTCTTTTTTTTAATCGAGTGTTTTCTTTAAAATTTATACCAATATCTTATTGAAGGCTTCATCCAGGCCATTTGCTATGGGATAGTAAATTGTAGAGTATCTCCAATCTATCCCATGTCATTTGATGAAATTTTTGATTTTGGTGCTTTTAAAGGCTGTCCCATTATTGGAAATTATTCTTCGTGGTACTCTGAAATGGTAGACGACTTGGTTTTTGAAGAATTGAAGCACGTGCTATGTCGTGACCTCTCGTAACAACTCTACCTCTACCCATTCAGAAAAGTAATCCATAGAGGAAAGTATAAATCCGTGTCTTTAGAAGACAGAGGGTTTATCGGACCTTTCATGTCTGTGCCCCAACACTCAAATTGCCATGAGGCAACGGTTGGGTGTAGCACATTAGAGGGTTGGTGTAAGACCACCCCATACAACTGGCACTGGTGACATCTTCTGGTTGTATCCATGCAGTCGGACATCATTGCTGGCCAATAATATCTGAGCCTCTTGATCTTCAATTTCTTCTTCAAATCTGACTCATGAGCACCCCACAATTCTTCATGTGCTTCTTTGATAATATTTTGTCTTCTATTTTGTTTAAACATCATAGCCACATCTGGTCCAACGACCTCCTATAGAGGACATCACCTACTAGAGCGTATGACATAGCCTTTTTTGTAATGTGATATGCTTCAGACTTGTCCTCTAGTAGCTTTTCAGCATGCAAATATTCTGATAATGGCTTGCGCCACTCTTCATTGATACCTACAACCGTATATATTGTTTCTTCTTCTTTCTTGATCTTGTGTAGAGTTTTAAGGTAGAACCGAGACAAAAATTATCTTCCTTGTACTTTGATATCAATGGAATCCTCCAAGGGACATGCCAATTCTTTTGCGAGTTTTGCTAAAGCTTCAGCATGGGCATTATCTCCCCTAGGAATCTGGTAGAAAGTCACAATGGGGATATGTTCCAGCAACTTCATCGTGTGCTGATGGTACTCTGTTAATCTTGGTTTCAAAATCTTGTTTTGTCTGACGACTTGCTGGATGACGAGTTGTGAGTCATCATAGATAGCAGTGTTTGTTATATCCATCGAGATTGCCAACTCTAATCTGGTGACTAAGGCTTCATATTATGCTTCATTTTTGGTGCATCGGCCTATCAGGTTGTATGAAAACCCTAGCATACCCTTATCTAGTGTGATAAAGATCAAACCAATACTTGCTTTGTCTAGTATAACTGTGCCTGATCCTTTGTCCTTTCTAGCTGATGAAGCTCCGTCGAAGTACATTTCCCAGTGTTGTGCACTAGAGAATTCCATTTGTATTACCTGTTCATCTAGTAGTTCATCATTAAGAGGGGACTCAGCTGGAAATGGGTGTACAATGAGGAAGTCTGCTAAAATCTGTCCCTTGATAGCATTGAGGAAAACAAAAGTTATATCAAATTGTAGTAAGATCATCGACCATCTTGCTAGATGTTCAGAGAGTGTTGGTTGGGTCATCAAATATTGCAACATATTAACTTTCTAAATTAGGGTAATCTTATGAGAAAACATGTAATGTCTAAGCTTTTGGGCGGTGAAAATTAAAGTTAGACAATGCATCTCAATAGGTGGATACTTTACTTTCGTTGGTATTAGACGCAACTCAAGTAGTATAGTGTATTTTCCTTACCCTCATCATTGACTTGGGCTAAGAGGGCTCCAAGAGAGTCGTCTAAGGTTGCGGTATAAAGTATCAAAGGTTTCCTTAGGATAGGGGCTGCCAAGACAAGAGGTGTCATTAAATATTGTTTAACGTCCTCAAAGGTCCACTGACATTTCTCTTCCTAAACAAATTTGGCACCCTTTTTAATTAATGCCGAGAAGGGCTGACACCTACCTGAGAGATTAGAAATAAAGCGTCTCAGATATCCAACTTCCCTTGGAAGGAACGTAGTTGTTTCAAAGTTTTGGGTGGAGGCATTTTTGAGATAGCTTTAATCTTATCTGGGTCGATCTCGATTCCTTGATGACGGACAACGAATCCTAGAAACTTCCCGGAGGTAACGCTAAAAGCGTACTTTAAGGGATTCATTTTAAGGTCATATCGTTGTAACCGTTCGAACATAATCCTTAAATCGTACAAATGGTCTATTCTTTGCTTACTTTTTTTTACCAAATCATCCACGTAACATTCTACCTGATTATGACTGAGTACATCAAAACTCTTCGTCATTGCGCAATGATATGTTGCTCGAGAGATCTTTAAGCTGAATTGCATTACTGCGTAGCAAAAAATTCCGATCGATGTTCTGAAGGCTGTAAGTGCTGCAACTTCGGGAGCCATCTTGATTTGATTGTATCCCGATGATCCGTCCATGAAGGAGAACATGTCATGTGTTGAAGCGATATCCACCATCATTTCTGGTATCGGTAATGGGAATTCATCTTTTGGACAGGCTTTGTTTAAATTCTTGAAGTCGACACAAACACGGATTTGTCCATTTTCCATCTTGACTGGATCAATTTTGGCCAACCACATGGGGTATTGCTCTTCTTTCACAAAGTTAGCGCCTATTAATCTCTTCACCTCGGTAATGACTTGCTACTCTATTTTGAAGTACATTATTCTAGGAGATTGTTTCACTGACGTTATATTCTTGTCCACCTTGAGTTAATGAACTACAACCTCTGCTGACAGTCCTGACATCTCATCATAGTTCCATGCAAAGAAATCTTTGAGCTTTGTCAATAATTTGATCAATTTTAAAGATTCTTCGTCGTTGAGTAAAAAACTTATAAACGTAGGTCGGGGTTGTTCTCCAGTCCCGAGGTTAATTTCCTTCAATTCATTAACAGTCAATTTAATTTCCTCCTTAAATTCTGGCGGAGCATTTTCTATCAGCTGATCAGTAGAGTCATCCTCCATATCGAGGTAATCCCCTTCCGATTCACCAGTAAAAAACATACAAAATTATGAATCATCGATTGGTCCAACTTTACCAAATTCGAGACCCTCTTTTGAGTTGGAAGTTCAATTTTTAATATTCCATAATTTTTCAAAAAGTTGTAATTTATCTTTCGACATTCATTTTGGCAAATTTCTCTGTTGAATTAATTTTTGTACACAAGGCAAAAAATAACCAAAATACAATTCGATTAATTAATTAGGATCATCATCCAAATTTACATGATTTTCAAGATCAGTAGAGGTAGAAGCACAATAAAATTTGATCGTCTTTAAACTAGCATTACAGACTTCCTTGACCTCTAAACTCTCGACCTTTTGGGGGAGAATCAGAGTAAGGGTCATGGTGTTCACATAGTGGTTTATCCGATCATACATCATCTCATATTCGCTTTTCTCCGCATCTTCTAAGGATATCTCGTACTGAGGTTTCTTCTATTTTATCATTATTATTTCATCTTCGGAATTGTCTTCATTACCAATGTTGATGGTTGGCCTACTCCGTTCGATGATTAAGTTGATTCTTCCTCGTCCACATCCCTGGCCTCGACCTCGGGTACGTGAACTAATAGAACTTACACCAACTTATTGCAAAATAATGGTGGAAGATCGATGAAGCAGAGTTGAAAGGCCCTACCATTGTAATTCTTATGAATCTTCACTTTTGTTTGTCACAGTTTCATGAGAGAAGACAATTTTGTTTGGAGGCGCATAGTAGGAGGCATCTTCATTATTACCAACTTCATGAACTGAAAATAGTTCTAGATCTCCCTTGATGCAATGTTCTTGTCTCTATTTGTAGTACTTAATGCATTGGTGTAGAGATGATGGAACCATGTTGTGTTTGTGAATCCACGATCGACCAAGTAGAGCATTGGAAGAGGTCTGGTGTCGATGATGTGGAACTTAGCAGTTGTAACTAGTTCTCCAACCTTCATAAGCAATGTAATGGATCAAAAGGCTCTCTCTCCCTTTTTGTTGAATCCTCTTAGCATCATTTTATTGGTTGTAAGTTCCTGAGATTCAATATCTAAATAATCCAATGTTCGTATACTCATCAAGTTGAGTGATGCTCCAGGATCTAATAAAACTCTGGACAACACAAATCTGCTGATGTTAATAGAGATGTAGAGTGGTTGGTTGTGGTCGGCGGTACCAAGCAGCAAATCTTCATCTATGAAAGTTAGCCCAGACTGTTCTTTCAAAGAGCAAACTTCATCCAAGGATGTGCTGGCCAATTGGGCTAAGCAAATCTCTGGGTCAAGCAAGGCTGTAACCAGAGACTCTCATTTCTTTTGACAGGATCAGATTGTCGTGGAAGCTTAATATGGCCAGCAACTTCCTAAGATGAGCTAGCATGTTGTAATTCACTTTTTATGATCCTCCAATTTTTTATTGGTTGTGTGGTTCTTCCGCTGGTGGAGGTGGAGGTAGTTCTTCTCAAGTTACTATTTGTTTTCCTTTATCTGTTGGAGCTATTCTTGGGGGTAACACTCTCCCGCTCCTTAGGTTCACTTCTGTAATTTCTTCTTCTTGTGACACATTGTCAAATCTTCTAGTGTTTCTTCTTTGTCAGAAAGATCTAGGTTGATGTCGAGTGGAGCACCGTGGTGCTTGAGAATTGGTTCCTCAGTCCCGATACTGTCGTAAGCAGTATCATCAATGTCTTCTTCGGTTTTGTTAGTGAGTTCATCGGACTCAAGTATGATTTGAGGATCATTTTGAGAATTGAGATCGAGGCTATATTGGTCAAAATTAGTTATTTTATCACTATATATAGTTAAAATATAGCTAAAATCACAATCATTATATTTTTAAGACCCTGAAGGGGTAGAAAGATAATCATACAATGTCAGGGGTTTGAGAATTTTCTTCCCCGATTCCGAGACAACCAATCTAATAGAGACAACCCCTAGTATACCCCTCATGCTATCAATCTTTGTAGTGATGTTCTTCTTATTCTTTATCTTTAACGACGATGAATCTCCTAGTGAAATCTTGATCTCAGGTTTGGCGGGCTGAAGACTCTGAACGGAGGCTTGTTTTGATGTATTTTGGATTTGACTCAATATTTTCTTAGAGATTTGCTCCAAAACTTCATTCCATCTGTCTTTTCCAGTATATGTAGAAAATTTTTTTGATGAATCCTGTATTTGGTTTAGGACCCTCTTGAGCTCATCCCAAGTCAAACTCCATCCATCTTCTTCAGTTTACGGATCAATCGGAGAGATTAGTTCGTTTGAAATCATATTTATAGAACCTTTTTCAGGTTCATTTAAATATTATTTTGTGATCGTTATATTACCTTCTTTAAGGTTCTTCTTGAGCCAATCCTTAAAGATGAAACATTCCTCTATAGTGTGCCCAAGTAACCTGTGGTATGGGTAATAATTTGTTCTAATTGACTGTTAACCTCACTTTTGGTTGAGGTTTAGTTTTTCCTCTTTAGTAGCCTAAGGTCTAGCCATAGGACTTCTTAATGACTATTCTTAGAAAACTAGACAAGGAACCCTCACCATTTGAAATTCTACCCTCATCTTTACTAAACTCGAAGTTCCACATAGTGGTCTTAACCTCTAGCACTTAGTAGGTGGAGTCATTATGGGGAAACTCAAGGTGAGCCACCGTTAGGACTACTGGACCTTAGGGTTGACCCTGGGTGTTGGTCTAGATCTAAGGAACTCACTACACTTATGTGCACCCACAATCACACACAACTCTGAACTAAAATTTCTAGCCTAGGTCCCTTGATCTTTTGGGATACTCATGTAGATGGTCCCCAAAACCTACCAGCACTAGGGTTATGGTTTGGCTAAGACCACTATGTAGTGGACCCAAAATGGGGTTTCCACTTATCTATAGCTTATTGGTTATGGTTGGTACCTCAACTCTACCAAAATACACATCTTGGCCTTTTACCCCTAAAACACCCCCAAATTACCAAAATACCCCTCCATGCCCCAAAATTCTAAAAATTCCAAAAATTCCCAAAAAATTCCAATAAATCCAAAATATTCCCAATTTCATTTCTCTCAACTACCACATGACCCAATTTGGCTAATTTGACCATCTTTAACCAAAATCCCCAAATTTGCCTTTAAAGACCCAAATTTCCCCAAATTCAACCCAAATGCCCATCAATTTTATCTAAATTGGCCCCAATTACATACCTAAGCTCAATTTAAATTTTTATATGACCAAAATAAACTAAATCCAAGCCTAATTGGCCCATGATTTGATCTCAATTTTGATTTGGGTCAAAACCTCAGTTTTTACCACATGACCTAATCTCACCAAATTGAACCCATAGCCTAGTCAATTGGCCTAAATTAATGTTGAAAAATATTTATAACATTACTATACATCGAAATCAACCATCAATTGTCCTTGGTGAAGTCTCAAATACATTTGATTTTGGCCTAAATCCAAAATTCTCAAATTTATCCCCAAATTGGTAAGTCCCCAAATTTCACCCAATTGATTGCCTTAACCCCCAAATTGGCATCTAATTCACATTGAAAACTCTTCATAGGGTCCCTATTGACCATTTACAACAATCAATTTGGACTTAGCCGAAGGTTAACCCAAGCTAGACCCAAGCCTAGCCCAACATGACTAAATTGACTAAAAAATCAAAATTCCCTCAAATTGACCCTTCAATTGAACTCAAAACCATTTCCATTCTTCACCAAAATTGTTCTTTATGATCATCTACCAAAAATGCAACATTTATTTGGGCAAATTGACATGGATAACCTAGCCCAAAACCAAGTTTTGGTCATTTGCACCCACTTGGACCCATGCACTAAATGTGACCTAATCACCCTAAAGTCACCAAATTAACTCCATCACAACCATTAGTTGGACTTAGTGACCAGTCCAATATCACCTAAATCAAGCCATGAACCAAAGGTTCCCCAAATTAAGGGATCTTATTTCCAAAAATGCACATGCTTATAAATCAATTCATGGACCAAAGGTCCCTAAAATCAAGGGATATTATTTTCAAAAATGCATGTGCTTAAGATATCCTTATCAAAATTTGGTAATATTGCACTAAATTGTTGTGACATATTCCCCTGGGTTCCCTGAGCTCCTAGCCACCTCCCCCTGACTGGTCGGCCAGCCTAGTGACCAGAAAAGCTCAAAACCAAGAGCCACCCCCATGGAGCTTCACCCAAATCAAACCTAGAGGCCAGCTCATCCAAATCAAACTATGGAGCTCCTCTGCCCTCGACCTAAGCACGACATTACACCTCTTAATTGGCCTGACAACCACCATAACCCCATTTTAATAAAAGGCCACCTCCATGGCTGTCAAACCTAAGTGCTAAAATTTCCTTAGTGAGACCTCTCCAAACTTCACACAGAGCTTTCCTAAGATCCCCTCAGTGCATTCTAACCATTTTCCCTCACCAATTCCCATTGTCGGAGCTCAAATTTGAGCTTGGAACCATGCCGGAAACCAGGACAGAACCCAATACAACTCCACAATCCATCCAAACTCAAATTAACTCTACCCACAGCTTCACAATTGTGAAAGAAGTCAAAGCCCCATAAAATCCCCCTTCCACAGAGCCTCTACCATAGCTCTAAGCCAACACCCAAATTTGGTCGTGATTGAATTCATACCTAGGCCTTACACCAAGACCAGGGACTCAATCCCTTGCCTCTTTAGATCATAGCGAACGTGCCAAGACCCATTGATTGAAGCTTTACTTCTCAGAGCAAAGGTACAAAACCTCACCTCATCCCGAGCCTATTTCAATTCTCCATTTAATTAGACTTAATTTAATTGCATTATTACCGTATGGATGTTTTTGTCTCACTTAGATGAGTCCATAAGATCAAACCGAGGTGATTTTGTTGAGTATAGGCTGATATCTTAGGGTTTTATGGTGAACGGTCACGGGATCATTCTATCGGGGACAATGATGGGGAGCCGTTTGATCAAGCGTGTATCAAATAGACGGAGGAGATCGAGACGGACGACGCTTCGGGACATACAGCGGGTCGAGTCAGCAGCTACGTGGACGGCGGCGTCCAACCAGAGCACACTATGCATGCCTTTGGAGCCGTCGTAGGTTGAGGTGGCACGTGCGGTTTAAATAGAAAAATAGGGTTCTTTTTATTTATTTAAATCCCCTAACTTAGAAAATCCATAACTTTGTGTAGAAAAATCACAAAAATAAAATAAAAACACCCTCTTGCTCAGTGAATAGAGGAGAATAATGTGGAATAAATTTCAAGTCCATTTAATGCATAAAATATTTTTAACTAATTAAATACTATTTGGGATCATTTGATTCTCCATGCATATTGATACATCACCTTGACTTGAAATTTTGGCATGTTGTAGTCTCTAAAAAGGGAAACATCCTCTTATTTTTCCAAAGTTAGAGGAGGTTCTTATACAGATATCCATATTTTTCAAGATCTTGCACATTATTTCATTAAAATAATTATGGAAATTAGCATTATGATTAGAAAATTCTAAGAAAATTTTGGAAGGTTCACTATGACTAGAGAAGCTTTTGGTAATAATTTCATGGGTCAAGTCATTAAAAATGCACTTAAATGTTACAAACACTAAATCACTAAAATAATCAATTTTGGAAAATATAAACATTTAAATGACTTGATTCTTTTATCTCCACTATGGTTTATGATCCAAAGAACTCACTATAAGAAGTTCAAAAATATTTTGAGTTGATTTGATAACTTAAGTTGATTTTTAAAGATAAATATCACTTTTGACACTTAAATGATTTTTAAAAATCTAAATATAACCCAAAAAATTATAAAACTTAGTGTCTTGAGGTCTCTTTGATCAGGGATATTTTATAAAAATAAAATAATACTTAGAATAAAAACTTGACTTTTAACCTATTTTAAATATTTAAAATAATTAAAAATTCATAAAAAACAAAAAATATAATAAAATTCATGGAAATGTTCTAAATCGCTTCTTAATCACTTAGGAACAATTAGAATATTTTTCCTGATTTTATAAATAAAGATATTGAATTTCACCAATCACTTAGGAACAATTAGAATATTTTTCCTGATTTTCTAAATAAAGATATTTAATTTCAATTTAAAAATAATTTTTAAAGGCAAAAAATGAGTTTTTCACTAAAATAATTCCAATAAATCAAAGGAAAATTAGAAAAATAAGAAATTTGCTCTTATGGGTTCTTTAACCTTAGGGAGATTTTTAAAAAATACAAAACTTTATTTTCATCATTTAAAATATTTTATTTTTATTAAATAACCTAGAATTTAAAATAATTCTAATAAATCACAGAGAATTCAAAAAATCATGAACTTTTGCCCAAAGGCTTCTCTAGTTTAGGTCTACCTCCAGTAAAAATCCAAAAAATTAGAATTTACCTTGGTCAAGTTGGGAATTTTCTTTGAAAAATCCTATTTTTGCATGAAAATATTTATATAAAATAAATTAAATGTTGAAAAATCACATTTTTTACTCTGATGTCTTATCTGACCCATGAATGAGGTAGGATAAAAATTTCAAAGTCATTTGAATTGAATTTGACAAATTATGAAGTGTTAGAGCCTTAGGGGCAAATGTGTAATTTTGGAAATTTAGCCTTAATTAACATTTAGGCTTAACTCAAGGAGCGAAATGGGTAACCTCTAATCTTAATCAATTTATTTGATGCTTGAAACACAAGGGGTTAATTTTTAGAAACAAATCTCATTTTCCTCATTAAAAAGATAAGTTTATAAATTTATAAATCATTAAAAATTTGGAAGTTTATTAAAATTAAATGATCCTGGACTGAGGGGTATGAATTTTGAAGTCAATAATTAATCAATTTAATACCCTTATCTTGTTTTTCAAATAAAATCCAAATCATGAATCATGTCCACTTAAAGCTTAACCTTTTCAAAGCTAATTAAGACACTCACCTAGGTCTTAAGGGCTTAGTGGTGACTTAGGCTAAATCAAAAATAATTAAACAAGGATTAGAGAAATAAACATAATTATATCAAACATCCTTGGAACACCACTAAGCCCAATTACTAAGACACTCACCTAGGTCTTAAGGGCTTAGTGGTGACTTAGGCTAAATCAAAATTGACTAAAATTAGAGAAATAAACATAATTATATCAAACATCCTTGAAACACCACTAAGCCCAATTAGAATTAGAGAAATAAACATAACATAATCAAACATCCTTGAAACACCACTAAGCCGAATTAGGATTACTAGGTCTTAAGAGCTTAGTGGTGACTTAGGCTAAATCAAAATTGACTAAATGAGGATTAAGGAAATAAACATAATTATATCAAACATCCTTGAAACACCATTAAGCCCAATTAGGTTTAAAAATAAATAAACTATAACATAATCAAACATCCTTGAAACACCACTAAGCTCAATTAGGGTTAAAATTTGGCTAAGTGTTCTAACAACACTAACTTGCCTCTTTAAGGGTCTTTCAAAATTTGGCTAAGTGTTCCAATAACACTAACTTGCCTCTTTAAGGGTCTTCACCCACATAATTATTAAATTGAATCACAAGTTGATCAATTACACTAACTTGCCCCTTTAAGGGTCTTCACCCACATAATTCTTAAATTAAATGACAAATTCTCTTTAAGAGTCTTCACCCACATAATTTTCAAATTAAATGATAAGTGATAATTACCCTATTCTTTTTAAGGGTCTTCACCCACATAATTCTTAAATTGAATCACAAGTGATAATTACCCTATTCTTTTAACTTGCTTCTTCGAGGGTCTTCACCCACATAATTTTCAAATTAAATGATAAATGATAATTACCCTATTCTTAGGAATAATTGAGACATCAATGTTCACCGAGTAATAAACGTATTTACAGGATGACTTATTAAGCAACATAATATGTTTAAAAGAACTCAGGATTTTCCATCAGGCAGCGAGAGTGTAGCACAGACCTGTTTCTTTCTCTTGATCTGTTGGATGTCTTGAAGATCTTCTAAACTTAATATGTTTTGTTGGAAAAAATCATCCTTAATTAAAAGGACCCACCAAAATATGACATAAGGTTAGGAAAACCACCAGAACTTTACTTTTCCTGCTCTCCATAAATTGCCTTAACATGCATTTTTAAGTTTCACGTGGTGGAACGAGAAGACTCGCCGTGTACGCTTTTACAGTTTGCAGCGTTGTCTTTCCTGTACTTTTATGTTGTACTTTTGTGCTTATACAAATTTGCGTGGAAAACTAAAACTATTAGGATAGCCATAAAACCAAAACCAAAACCAAAATTAAAAAAAACAACCAAGGTAAAATTCACCGCTACAACGTTCAAAATATAAAACAACTCAAAATTTAATCACAAACATCACATAGAACTACAATTGCAACTAAATTAAGACGTCTCTATTGGATGATCGGTAATCCCTCGGAGGAGCTAACCTACGATTGCTAACGAGGCTTCCCACGGTCTAAATGAAATTATGGAACTCATTAAGTTGAGTTTAGTAAGTTCATTCTGACTAAGTGAATCCAATAGAAAATAGTGATGCCGGAATGAGGGAATCGTAGGATCCTAACCGGTGTCTCCCTAATCAACTTTAATATGCCCCTATAAAATTTAAAGAACTTCAACCATAGGGCCACTTGATTTGACATTATAACTTGACACACTAGAATTAAAGAACTTCAACCATAGGGCCACCTGATTTGACATTATAACTTGACACACTAGATAACTAAAACTCGTTGCGGCAAGGAGCTTGGAGCTAGCTTGGTGGGCAGCACGGCCATCTTCAACAGCAAAATCTGTCTTCCCATCGCGGCAGGAGCTTGGAGCTAGCATGGTGGGCAGCACGACCATCTTCAACAGTAAAACCTGTCTTTGCGGCAAGGAGCTTGGAGCTAGCATGGTGGGCAGCACGGATATCTTCAACAACAAAACATGTCTGCGGCAAGGGCTTGGAGCTAGCATGGTGGGCAACACGGCCATCTTCAATAACAAAACATGTCTTCCTTAACTAAACCAATCTTCCTTCCTTAAACTTAAACAACAAAGTCATATGACTTCTAGGTTTCTTGCTTATGAAACGTAAATCATCACCTTATCTTTAGGCCTTTGTATAGCCCTGTTATACAATATAAGCCCTAACTCGCCCTAGGATTCCGAGGTTGTCGTTTCTCGCAACCTAAATCCTCACATCTTACAGGCTATTTTTGTGATCATTTCATACGAATGCAAGCCCTATCTAATAAAATTGGCAGGATGAAACACTTAAATTTTTCTCCTCAAAACTGAAGCCAAACATTAGGATTGCTTGGGAAGTGATCGAGGTTCTCCTCTGGATCCATGACATCCCCTAGTTTTTTTCTCATTTGGATTCTACAATAAAATTTTCCAAATTTGAACCAATCCCCTTTCACACCTATTTGTCCGATCTCATTGAAAAGTTCCACCTTTTGAAATTCTTTGAAGATAATGTTTCCTGATTTTATCAAGAGTCTTCTTAGGTGACTTTGGTCCTTTAAGATGTAATTAACTATAGGGGCTTGTCCTTATAGGAAGCATGTCTGAACCCAGCATAATATAAACTCTATTTAATTCTTTATATTAAATAAGGGAACTTATCAGCAAATATAAAGGTTTCGCAGACCAAACTGACGTCATGTATTTCTTAGTTTATTTGATCGAACCTCATTCTCAAGTCTTGTGTTTCTTCCTCGGGATAGATACAGGGTTTGAGGTAAAGCGCTCTTTCATTTAAACTATGAAAAATATGGGGTCAGTTTGATTTCATATCTATATATATATATATATATATATTAAAATGTCTCGATTCCGGCGGCCGACAGCTTCCAACGGATTATAAATTAAAACATCCTTTTGAAGATGGCGATGGGATTTCGATTTCAGTGATCGACAGCTTCTTACGGTCAACACCACCAACCTAAAATAGCACCCACATCGACCTCCATGGGTTTCTTTGGGTAAGATAGTCTGAACTCAGGCTTCTTCATCAGACTTTTGAACATTTAAAATACGGCTTCATCTTTGAAAGAATGCACCATTTTATGTCATTCTGCCAAAGATATTCTCTTATTCCCTGTTCGAGGTGATCTTTCTTGAGGCGGTCATTGGTTAGGCTGGCTACTATATTTCTGAGCATGCTGTGATGAAGATTGGTGAAGATTTTCTAGATATATCTTCATTGGTTGCTTCCCTTTATCAAGAGTTTCTATTGTTCCTGACTTCTTTTCAAATACTCTAGTTACCATGGATTTCTTGTGAGAATCCATATGTTTAATTTTTTCTTAAAGACTGCTAGTCTTGCTGAGTAGCTTCTTGAAGGATTTGATAGTGAGTTCCTTAAGCATGAAAGCTACTTGCCCATGAATGCTTCTGAGTAAGATCTCAATTGCGTGATGTTCCTGTAGCTGAGGTTCACACTTCATTCTAAGTTTTCTCCACCTCAAGATGTAATCCACCAAAATCTTGCTGGGCTTTTGCTTTTCCATCATGAGCTCTCCTATAGAAACATGGTGTTGTGCTCCAGCAAATCTCTTCACAAATAATTGTTCCAACTCAAAAAATGTATTAACTAATCTGTTGGGCAAATTAGCATACCAATCAAAAACAATCCCTGACAGGCTGCTGATAAACTGTTGGAAGAGTAAAGCATTATTACTCATTGTGTTGCCACAACTGGCTCGAAAATGTGCTATATGTTGTCTTGGATTTCCAGTCCCATCAAATATCTTAAAGTTTGGGGCCACAAAACCCTTGGGGAAGGGTACGACATCCAATTCTTCCAAGTAAGGTCTACCTTTAAAACCAATGCAGCACCCTTAGATTGGGTTAAGACCTCCCGAACCTGTTCAACCATTTGCTTAAATTCCTTCTCTGGCATGGCGCTCGATGGAGAATCCTTCTTTGGTTGCTCATCCGTGTTTACTGAGGGAACTTCTCTTCTTTCATTTGTAATATGTATAATTTATGGTTGATTGACCTCTAAAGAGGTTAATTGTGGGGGTTGAGATTGTCCTTGAATTATGGCCATATCAGTCATGGCTGCAACCATCTCTTCTATCCTTTTCTCCAGTTGACTGGGTTACTTATCCGTTAGGAGGATAACCCTATGCAACTCATCTACGACGTTCTCTTCAAAGAGAGGTTGCGCGTCGCACGCAGATATAGCGGCTCTGGTCTTGATAACATGGACATCCATGAAATTTTTTTCGAGGTAATCATTATAGTCAAAATCTTCATCATTGTCAATGGAGACTCCATGCTCCTAAGCCAACTCGGAAATCTCAACTCTAAGCTTTTTAACTTTTCCTTCAATTATTGATTCTTGAATTGCCTTAAGATCTAGAGGACCTCCTCCTCTTGTTCTTCCAACTCGCTGGCAATTGCTGCGACATTGTCAGATACCTCGGACCTTAGCTTCATTCCATTATCTTACCCTGCCGGCTCATTGGACTGTATCGGTACAACAACCTTCGGTACCCACACATTCTTTTTTGACAGTGATGCCTTGAGATGAAGTGTCTCAGCAGAAACATTGGTATGTCAAAGTGAAGTATGCTCCTCATGGTGCAGAACAACTACAGTACTGGGTAATTTCTTCGTCTTTTCCTTTGAAACATTGGGAATGTCCTTGTAGTGTGTGATCTATAAAATTCTTGGACCTGGTCGTGTCATGGCTGGTCGACGACCTGCAGTCCTGGTGACAGTAGAATCAGTGGTAACTATGGCGGTATCAACTCTGCTTCCCAAGCAGAACCAGACCAGAATACGAGCTGGAAAAGCTTCAATTGATTTTTGAGATCGTCTAATAAATTTTATGTCCTTTACAGTTTCTTTCTTTATGCAAGGGGATAATGCATGTCCCATTCATTTGAGAAATTAGAGATAAGTTTATATATTATTGTAGTTTCCATGACTTTGATTTTATATATGAATTCCATGTTTTGTTGTGTTTTCCCCATGAGATCTAAGTAGTTTTCTCTGTATTTCTCCTTGTCTTGAGATTTGTGAAATGGTGATTTGAATTGGTGAAGCCATNCAAGCACAAGCTTTACCTTGTTGTGATGCTAAAAGTGTTTCAATATTTTTAACGAAAATTATTTTCACTAGATACAGAATATTGAGAATGATTATCACTGATGGAGGATCCCATTTTAGGAATAAATACATGTAGAGATTGGTAGAAAGTTTAATATTATTCATAGAATCTCTACTGCCTATCACCCTCAAACTAGTGGGTTAGCTGAAGTTTCTAGAGAGAATAAAGAAATAATTGAAAAGACTATAAACCTTAGTAGAAGAGATTGATCCACTAGACTGGATAAGTCATTATGGGCTTATAGGCTGCTTATAAAACTCCTATTGGAATAACTACTTACAGACTGATTTTTAGAAAACTTGTCACTTACCAGTAGAATTAGAGCATAAAGCATATTGGGCGATTAAAAAATTCAATTACAATTTGAAAGATGCTAGTAAGAAGAGATTGTTATAACTGAATGAATTAGAAGAATTAAGAAATGAATCTTATGATAACGATAAAATTTATAAGGAGAGATTAAAGTTATGGCATGATCAGAAAATTAACCAGATAAGCTTTGAACCAGGACAAGAAGTTTTGCTTTACAATACAAGACTAACGTTATTTCCTAGGAAATTGAAGTCTCGTTGGTTAGGACCCTTTACTATGACTCAAGTTTATACTTACGGAGCTGTTGAAATTGAAGATCAAAAGACTAGAAATAGATTTAAAATGGACATAAATTAAAACCGTATTTTGGGAGTAAAAGACCAAATCTTAAAGAGGTTTTAATGATCAGTCAACCTGAATAATACCTAAATAGATCGGGCTGACGACGTTAAACCAAGTGCTTTATGGGAGGCACCCCATAATTATTTTTATTTATTGCAATTATAGTAGTTTTATTAGAAAATAATGTTAATTTGTGGTAGTATTGAACTCTACTACTCATATTTACCCTTGAATCATCATAAAAATTGGCTCCATAGAGAAAAATTGGAACGCATTCGGACCAGAGCGAAACTGTGCAATTTTTGCCTTGGGTACCGACGACTCCATCGACACCGCCGATGGCGGGTTTTTCCCGAGAGTCCAGGAAATTAAATTCTAAAGGCTCACCGACGACACCTTCGACGCTGCCAATGGCAAGACTGGCGGGATGACGGTTTCTAGAGTTTGAATGGATGGTTTTTGGCGGGAGTTACTCCTTTTAAACTTAAAAATTTGATTCCTAAGTTCGTATTTCCATAAAAATGAAGTGAAACTCCACCAAATTCATCCCTATGGTGTCCAATTTCTATGAAAACCATAGAATACGAGTGTTCAACCGGAGAAAGTTCATTAATACTGAGGCACATCGAATCTTCAACAAGGTACTGACAGAGAAAAATTAATCAAGGAACGAGGATTGAATAATCCTTCGACGGCAATTGAAGAGATGATTTTGCAACAAAGATGAGAAGTTATTTGCTACAGTGCAGCCGTCGTAGTTGTTCCTGTGGTAAAGGAATTTTAGGCTAATTTGCATGGAATCAACCAAGGAATCGTCTATGTGCGATGTAGATGGATAACTTGTATTCTTGCACGGATCAATGAGTTATATATGATCGAGAACGTTCCTGTCTGCCATTATTCCAACTTTGTTTTGACAAGAAACTTGATGAATGAAATTTATCGATATTTAACGGACGAAACTGAAGACTGGGAAATGAGAGAAAACAGGTATGTTAGTTTTTCTGCGACACTTCTAAACCCCGTTTCCAAACAGTGGCACTTCTTCATTTTTGCAAAACTGTTACTGACGATGAGGATCGACAAAGTTTCTAAGGAAAGTGCTATTCTGAATTCATGCATCCAAATGGGACTGTCGATCGATATTGGATCTATAATTGTGAAGTCTGTTTTGGGCTTGATCACTCATGGATCAACTTATGAACTTGGACATCCTTCCATAATTTTCTTACTTTGCAGTCAGTTCCATGTATCTTATGAAAATTGGGAAAAGGTACTTCTACCTTGGAAGCCCTTGGACCCAACTGAGAGATTCCCAACCATTAAAGATGAAAATAATATGACTATTATGGTAAATCAATCGTCTCAGAATTCATTACCTATTCAACCTTTAGTTCCGGACAAAACTAGTGATCCTACGCAGAATCAAGAAATTGGAGAAGGAGGTACAAAATGTTATGAATGCAATTGATAATATCTCTTATTTCTTCGATCATCTAGATTGGAGGATGAAAGAACATTTTGATCACTTTGGACATATCGAAGACAATTTGGTACGGCTGATGAGAAGGATGAAATTGATAGAAGAGGACTCTACTGAAGAAATTCCATACCGACCCTTCTATAACCTCTTCGTTCATCTGCAATCAATGGGAGATCTTAGAGGAGAATCTAGCACTGAATCTGAAGAATAATAGATTTACCTTGCTACCTGTCTGTCTATGTGTGTAACTTGATTTGAACTTTATGTTTGGTTTGCTTTAGAATTTTGCTTTTTGATCTCTATATAGTTGAGACTGAGCATATGATGTTTGTTTTCAGCATTTTGAGTGTTGCGGCTTGAATTGCGACTCTGAATTGATGTATTAAGGTTAAGAAAATACCAAACTTAGGTATGTCATGTAACATTTTTTGTAACCCTTGGAATTTATATTTAATTATGATGTTTTGTGTTGTGAATGTTTATTTGTGATAATACATCATTTAATCACTTAAAATTATGTCTATAATGATTGAACGGATGTCATTGACTCTTGAAATTGATTGAAATCGCAAAAATTCAAAAATTGAACCAATTCAATAGAGCTCACCGACAACACCCTCGACGCCGCCAAAGGCAGACTTTTCTTGAGACTAAGGATATTAATCTAATAGAGCTCGCTGACGGCGCCGAAGAACATGCTGACGGAGAGATCCCAAAAAAATACCTTTAATTACAATTTTGACCAGTCAACCACCACTATTCATCATCCCCTTCCTTTAAAAAATGAAAATTTTGACCCAGGGCTAGAGAGATATTGGATTTAGTGGCAATTTCAAGACATTTAGACACCGAATTTGACCATCTCTTGGTAAGAGCTTCACTCCAAACTAAAAATATTTGATTTTCACCATGAATTTCTTCCACATTGAGGACACCCAAAAAAATTGAGAATGTCAAGAAAATATTGGGAAGAAATTCATGGAATTTAGTATTGAACTCTTAGAATTACTCTTGGGAGCCATTATTTGCATATTTGAAGTATATTTTTGAATTTTTCTACAATTTTGATTAGATTTAAATCGCTCCACGATAAAAGAGGCGACTAGCGTTTGACGAGTCTCGCTTCGTCAATGCAAATGCTCAATCGAGGTTTACTTCAGTATTTGAAGGAAATATATGTATACAAGATTGAGTTTTTGAGAGTCAGGGAGGAGAAATTAAACGAGTTATTACCGAACAGAGGTGGGAAAACTTCTGTTACACCACCGATAAGGCTGGTGCTAATATTGTAAAAGAGTTTTATGCCAACGTGTTCTTTTCTGATGACGGAATCATTCAAGTGCGGGGATTTTCTGTTGAATTTAATGCCGCTTGCATTAACTCCTTTTATGATGTCCCACTCTTATAGCTGTCATTATGAAACCTTCACTACAATGGAGGGCCCATTGAATGATGTTATCAACTTTCTCACTAACGAGACAGGAACATGGAAGATAAAACATGGGAATGGGTAAATTTTTCTGCTTCCATGTTGAATGCCACATCTAAAGCGTGGCAATGTTTTATTTTCTCTATTCTTTTACTGACCTATCACCATAGTGAGGTAACAAGAGATAGAGCTATTCTGAATTTCTGTATTCAGAACATTAGAAATATAAATGTGGGGAGAATCATTTTTAAGAATATATTGACTATGATAAGGAGTGAAAAAAGTGGAGGTCTAGGACATCCTGGTCTCATTTATGCACTTTGCCAACTTTCTGGAGTGAAAGATGGAGGAGACAAAGAATGGGTTTACCCTATGAAACCCATTAGTAAAGCTAATTTAAAAGCATATAAATCCCATGAAAAATGGAGAACTAGGAGTGGAAGTCAAGAACCTTCTACTAGCAGAGATATCCCCTCTACTAGTTATGACCTTCCACTTTCTAGTTCTCATACCCTGACTGACTTAATGAATGAGTTGACCTTACAACGAAAGAGTCTAGAGCTAATAAATAAAAGGATTGGAGGTTTAGAACGTAGACATGATTATGATAGTGAGTACCAATAGAAGCATTCAGACTTTGAGATAACTTACTACGAAGCTCAGACCAGACACTACAGAGGTGAGTCTGAAGTTACTTTTCCTGAATGCCCTCGATATACTCAGTATCAGCCTAATCCACCTGCTAACCAAGGAGATAAAGTCATAGTTTGGGATTTTGACATTTGATACTAATTGATGTACTTTTACTTTTATTTTATAATTTTTTGTAATAGAAATAAATATTTGTGTGTTTGTACTTTCATTTTTATGTTGTAATTGGATAATTTTAATTATAATTGTTGGTGTCATAGTTGAAATTTGTTAATTTGTAATGTGATGTAATTTTTATTTTTCATTTTAATTGTAATTATTTTGTTTAGTATTGTGGATGTGTTAGCAAAATATTATGTGTGTATAATGTTTAGTTTTCTACTTATTTTGAAAATTTCATTACCCAGCAAATTCTCTAATGATTTATATTTATAGAAAGCTCCTAATGTTACAGACTAGGTGAAGTAGAAATTTTGAGAAGGACTGTAAAAGTTTTAGAATGATGAAAATGCCTAAAATATTGAGGTATGATTTATATTTAGAATTTTTCTTTCTACCTGTATCATTTCATATTGAAAAATTTAAGTTAGGGAGAGGGAAGAAAAAGATTAACTATTAGATGTTCTCAATTTAAATATTTTTAGAAATTATTAATATGATTTTATGTAGTGAATTTAATTCCGATAACTATATTTTGTAGATATTTAAATATTATTGTAGATTTAAAGGAATATTTTTGTAAAGAAAATTAATTTTGTAGATTAAGATAATTAGTATAAGAGAATAAAACTATAGTTAACTCTTTAAAGTAAAGGAAACTATATTTTGAAATGTTAAGAATTTGGAAATTCATTTGAGAAGGAAAAAATTGGGGCTCAATGATGTAAAAACTATGAAATATTTATAAGGTAATGGAATGCTTTGAGTTTACTGATGTTCAAAATCATTAAAGGCTATCCAGATATAGTAATCCTCACTTAAAAAGGAAAAAAGAAAGGATTGACAGCAATCCCTAAAAAGAAAAAATATATATATAGGTTTGAAAGCAATCCAAATGAGAAAGAGAAGAGAAGAAAGAAAAAAATTATGAAAGTGAGGGGAAGCTTGAGTTGTGTTCTCTATCTTTCTCTGTCTTTCTCCTTGTCTTGAGATTTGTGAAATGGTGATTTGAATTAGTTGAGCCTTAAAAATGTTAAAGAAGTTGTGATGATATTTTCCTTCGATCTAAATTTACTTTCAATCTGGCCAATTGATTTGTTAAAATATGTTGAGTTTTACAACTAAAGTGATAATACATCCAAGATTCTGGGAGGTCAAAGCCCTTGGAAGTTGGGTGCAAATAAATAGGGAAATTCAATCTAGCCAATTGATTTGTTAAAATATGTTGAGTTTTACAACTAAAGTGAAGTTTACCAATCTGGTCAATTGATCTGTTAAAATATGTTGAGTTTTACAACTAAAGTGAAGATTACATCTCAAGATTCAGGGAGGTCAAAGCCCTTGAAAGTTGGGTGCAAATATGATATCATCAAAAATTTAGGGAGGTCAAAGCCCTTGGAAGTTGGGTGCAAATAAATAAGGAAATAAAATTATCGGGCGTAGAATTNTCCCTCGGAAGTTGGGTTAAAATAAATAGGGAATTAAAATTAACAGGCATAGAATTGGAGATTTTAGAGTGATAGACTAAAATCCCCAATTTGGTCCTATTGTTTAGGTGCAGAAGTGTAGATGTTAGCCCTCAAGCAAGGAGAACGTGGGAGCTTCAAACTGAGAGCCGGTATCCTCCCAGTCTAGCCGCAGATTGAGTAAACAAGTGTAGGATTATTCAATGTTCTTTATGCTTGGACCAAAGGGTAAAGAATAGGTATGCTCCTATTTGGCACAATACAAACTGAATNTGATTTTAGAGTGACAAACTAAAATCCCCAATTTGGTCCTATCTTTTGGGTGCTGAAGTGTAGATGTTAGCCCTCAGGCAAGGGGAACGTGGGAGCTCCGAAGTGATCCAGTATCCTCTCAGCCTAGCCGCAAATTCAAGAACCAAGCATAAGATTAATCAATGTTCTTTATGCCTGGACCAAAGGTTAAAGTATATGTATGCTCGTATTTGGCACAATACAATTTGAACTGATTCACTTCATCCATTCACTATAATTTCTTGACAAGGAGAAGGATGNAAATTGTAGATTTTAGAGTGACAGATTAAAATCCCCAATTCGGTCCTATTATTTGGGTTTTGAAGTCTAGATGTTAGCCTTCAGGCAAGAGAAACGTGGGAGCTCCAAAGTGAGAGCCGGTATCCTCCCAGCGTAGCCGCAGATTCAGTAAACAAGTGTAGGATTAGTCAATGTTCTTTATGCTTGGACCAAAAGGTAAAGAATAGGTATGCTCTTATTTGGCACAATACAAATTAAACTGATTCACTTTATCCATTCACTATAATTTCTTGACAAGGAGAATGATGNATATCGTTTGGGTGCTGAAGTGTAGGTGTTAGCCCTCAGGCGAGGGGAACATGGAAACTCTGAAGTGAGAGCTGGTATCCTCCCAGCTTAGCTGCAGA
This sequence comes from Phalaenopsis hybrid cultivar, assembly GCA_002079205.1. Lineage (NCBI taxonomy): Eukaryota > Viridiplantae > Streptophyta > Magnoliopsida > Asparagales > Orchidaceae > Phalaenopsis > Phalaenopsis hybrid cultivar. The sequence continues at coordinate 45,502 of JXCR01060254.1, forward strand.
TTCTGTAAACAAGCATAGGATTAGTCAATGTTCTTTATGCCTGGACTAAAGGGTAAAGAGTAGGTATGCTCCCATTTGGCACAATATAATTTGAACTGATTCACTTTATCCATTCACTATTATTTCTTGACAAGGAAAATGATGCTTTCTTATATATTGAATATCACATTTAAATCTTCATTAGTATCATTAGTTATTTAATAGTTATTAAANAAAAAACCTCATTAGTATAATTAGTTATTTAAGAGTTATTAAAGTTACATATTTATTTCAATTGCCTATTAGTGACAAATAAGTAAATTGAATTCCATTGTTGCGATTGAGTATTGCTTTTTTAAAATCTTAGTTTGTAGTTCTAATATTATTCCCGTGGGATTGATATCTAGGACTCCATTAGAGCCCTATATTACTTGAGTGATACGTATACTTGCGTTGATAAGTGTGACTTTACAATTATTGAATATTTTATACATCCATCTTTATCGAATCTATAATTGTTATTAAGTTTTGGTACAGTTGCTGAGGAAATAAGTCTTTTAGCAGCAGTATTAAATACTTATATTTTTAAGCATATATAAAGTCGCTGTCAAGTTTTTAGCGCCGTTGTTGGGGAGGAAACAAGAATCACAATTAGAGTAACGAACAAATTAGGGTTATTAGAAAATTTTTACTTGAATTGCAACTTATTTTCATATTTAGTTAATTGTTTTACTGTAGTACTGATTTCAAATTGTATGCGTAAATTTCGACATGAAAATCTTATACCCTACGATTCAGAATTAGAATGCACTGTTAGAAGGATTAAAAAATTAAGAAGAGAACCTAGAATAAAATCTTATACCTTACGATTCAGAATTAGAACGCACTGTTAGAAAAATTAGAAGATTTGGAGAACCTAGAAATTATAATACAATGGAAAACAACATGAACAATCAAGGAATAGAAAATGAACACCAACCTAGACCCCTACGAGATCATGCAAATCCAACAGGAGATGAAATTCACCTATCTATCTAAAATCCTGATGTAGCTGCTAATTTATTTGAGCTTAAACCTATTATTATCCAAATGGCACAAAACCATCAATTCAGAGGTACACCAAATGAAGATCCTAATTTACACCTCGCTTGTTTTTTAGAACTGTGTATTACTTTTAAATATGACAGAGTTTCAAACGATGCTGTCAGACTTAGACTTTTTCCTTTTTCACTGAGGGATAAGGCTAAGATGTGGTTAAATTTGTTAGCACCAGGATCTATTAGAACTTGGGGAGAGCTTTCACAGAAATTTCTATCCAATTATTTCCCTCCATCCAGTACTACTAAACTTAGAAATGACATAACATCATTCTGTCAAATTGATGTAGAGTCAATACACGAATCTTGGGAGAGATTTAAAGATCTTCTTAAAAAATGCCCTCATCATTCGTTACCAGATTGGTTGATAATTTAAACTTTATATAATGGATTAGTGGGATCACTTAGATTGATTATCGATAATGCGGCTGGTGGTTCTTTAATGTAAAAACCTTTTGATGAGGCTTATTCATTAATAGAAGAGATGGCTACCAANAATTTTGCATTCTTAATTTTGGATCTGATGGTTTAGTGTCTTACGATTCTGAGTTAGAAAGAACCACAAAAAAATTTGAAAACAAAAAGAACTTTCCAATTCTCTAGAAATGGAAAACACTTCACAAAATAGTTTTGAAAATCAAAATGTTGAAAATGAACATCGTAATATATAAAAACTTTTAAGGGACTATGCAAGCCCTACAACAAATGAAATTCACTTAAGTATACAAACCCCTACTGTAGCAGCTAACTCATTTGAACTTAAACATGTTATTATACAAATTGTACAAAATAATCAGATTGGGGGAACACCATTTGAGGATCCAAACTTACATCTAACAAGTTTTCTAGAACTATGTGCTACATTTAAATATGATGGTGTTTCTAATGACGTCGTACTTAAGCTTTTTCCTTTTTCCTTAAGGGATAAAGCTAAGATTTGGTTAAACTCTTTAGCACTTAGATCTATTAGAACTTGGGGGGAGTTAGCACAAAAATTCTTCGCTAAGTATTATCCACCTTCAAAAACTGCTAAGAACAAAAAATTATTGGCTAATTATTTTCTCAACCAAAATTAGAGACTTTAAATGCAATTAACAATAAACTCAAAAACCCATTTTTTAACTATTACAACCCAGGTTGGAAAAACCACCCTAACTTTAACTTGAATAATAATTCTGTTAGCAAAAATCAGCAATGGGGAAAAAATCAAGCAAACCCATGAGGAAACTGGAACAACCAGAGAAGTATTAATTATAAACCTTATCACCCTCCTGGATTTATGAATAATTAACCAATTATGGAGAAGCAGTTGTTTATAGAACAAGTGGTGTTATAGATGGGGAATCAACTACAAAGTCAAAACGTTGTAATAAGAAATATTAAGAATCAACTGGGATAAATTACTAACGTACTTAGCAATACGCCTCAGGGAACACTTCCTAGTAATGTTGAAATAAATACTAAAGATAAGAATAAAAAGCACGAGCAAGTTAAAGTTGTTCAACTCAGGAGTGGAAGGGAATTATATGTTGGAATTCAAAAAGAGATTAAAGTTGAGTGGGAGAATAAAGAAATTGAAAAACATAAATAAAATGTTCCAAAAAATGTAGAAAATCCTTTCTCTTCAACTAAGATCAATTTAGAAAGACCGCCTCCATTTCCTCAGAGACTTAGACAGAAAAAGCTGGATCAACAGTTTTTTACGTTTTTTGAGATATTTAAAAAGCTTACCAATAATGATCCTTTTGTTGAAGCTTTGAAAAAAATGTCAAGTTATGCTAAATTTATGAAATAAATTTTAAACAAAAAGAGGAAGTTTGAATATTATGAACATGTTGCACTAAGTGAAGAATGCAGCGCAATAATTAAGAAAAAGCTTTCTCAAAAACTCCAAGATCCCGGTAGCTTTACTATACCTTATGTGATTGGAGATAGATGTTTTAGAAAAGCTTTCTGTGATTTAGAAGCTAGCATTAACCTCTTGTCATTATCTACATTCAGAAGGTTAGGCTTAGGAGAGATATCTCCCACTACTGTAACCTTGCAATTACCTGATTGATCCATCACTTAATCTAAGGGGGTTATAGAAGGGGTACTTGTAAAAGTGAATAAATTTATCTTTCATTTAGATTTTAAAATTTTATATATTGAAGAAGATAAAGAAATACATATCATTTCGGGGACACCTTTCCTAGCCACTGGATGAGCAAAGATAGATGTGTAAAAATGAGAGTTGATTATGAGAGTTAATGACCAGTAAGTTACTTTTAATGCGCTAAAATCTATGGAGTATCCAACTAAAAGAAAAGATAATAAATGTTATAGAATGGATATTACTAATTACTTAATTAATAGCCATTTTTTGTGAAATATTTGAATTCAAAATAAATCAACAAGAATTGGAGGTCAAAAACAAAATTGATGATCAAGATAAATCAAATGAGATAAATACTGAGGATTCAAATAATGTTCAAGAAAGTTTTAAGATTTTAGACACTACCAAAAATAGTAAACCTCTGATTTCTTCAATCAAAAAGTCTCCTGAACTTGAGATGAAGAGGCTCCTTACTTATTTAAAGTACGCTTTTTTAGGGACTTCATCTACTTTACATGTACTAATATCCTCTAATCTAACAGAAGATCAAGAAGAGAAATTAATGGACATTTTGAAAAATCATAAAAAACCCTTTAGATGGACATTAGTTGATATTAAAAGAATTAAACCTTCAATATGTATGCATAAGATTTTAATGGAAGATGATCATAAACCTAGGGTTGATCCTTAGAGAAGATTGAACCTTATTATGAAAGAAGTTGTTAAGAAAGAAATTTTAAAGTGGTTGGATGTTGGAATCATTTATCCTATTTCTGGTAGTGCTTGGATTAGCCCAATCCATTATGTTCCTAAGAAAGGAGGAGTGACTGTAATAGTTTGTGAAATGAATGAATTAATTTCAATAAGACAAGTCACTATATGGAAGATCTGCATTGATTATAGGAACTTAAACCTTGTCATTAAGAAAGATCACTTTCCTATACATTCTCTGGAATCAGATGTTGGATAGACTTGTTGGGCACCGATATTTTTGCTTTTTAGATGGATATTCCAGATACCATCAAATACATATAGCCCCTGAGCTTCAAGAAAAGATAACATTCATAAGTCTATATGAAACTTTTGCTTTTAGAAGGATTGCTTTCGGTTTATGTAATGCACCTACAACCTTTCAAAGGTGCATGAAGTCTATTTTTATGACTTAATTAAAAAAGGAATTGAAATTTTCATAGAAGATTTCTCAGGTTTTGGGACCCCTTTTGATTCATGTTTAGATAATTTAGCTAAGATTATAAAATACTGTGAAGAAACAAATTTAGTTTGCAATTGGAAAAATGTCAATTTATGATCGCAGAAGTAATTGTGTTAGGATATAAGATTTCTAAAAATGGCATGGAAATAGATCTAGCAAAAATTCAAGTAATCACCGAATTACCACCTCCTATATCAGTGAGAGGAGTTTTTTAGGAAATGCTGAGTTCTACAGATATTATATTAAATGCTTCTCAAAAATTGCCACGCATCTTTGTCATCCTTTAGAAAAAGATATGAATTTTGATTTTAATGAGGACTACCTAATTGCCTTATTTTATTAAAGGAAAAATTAATCACTGCACCTATTATTGTTTCACCTGACTTGGAAAAACCATTTGAATTTATGTGCGATGCAAGTGATTATACTGTTGGGGTTATATTAGAGCTAAAGAACGATAAAATTTTTAAAATTATATGCTATGTCAGTAAAACCCTTAATGAAGCTCAAATTAATTATACCACTACTAAAAAAGAGTTATTAGCAATAGTGTATGCTTTTGATAAATTTTGACCTTATTTTATTAAGGTACAATGTATTGTACAGACTGATCATTCTGCTATTAAGTATTTGATGCTGAAGAAGTATGCAAATATAGGATTAGTTAGATGGGTCCTTCTGATGCAGGAGTTTGATTTTAAAGTAGTGAATAGGAAGGGTATTGATAATCAAATAACTAACCATTTATCGAAGCTAGAACATGAAAATTATGGTGATAATGATGTTGAAGCAAATGAAAACTTTCCTGATGAATAGTTATACTCTATTTTTGAGTGGCATATTTCATGGTATGCAAATATAGTTAACTATATAATTAGTATTATTTTACCTGACGGATTAAAAAGCCACCAAAATAAGAAGCTCATTCATGATGCAAGATTTTAGTTTTGTGAAGACCCTTATTTATATAAAAAATGTAAGGACTTAGTCATCTAAAGATGTGTACCAGTTGAACAAACCAAGGAAATGATTCAAAAATGTCACGAATCTCTTTTTTGGGTACATTTTGGAGTGGATAAAAGTGCATTCAAAATTTTACAATCTGGATTTGATTGGCCTACTTTTTTTTAGGGATGTTAATAATTATATAAAAATATGCGATAGATGTCAAAGAGTAGGCAATCTTTATAAGAGAAATGAAATGCCCCAAAATTTTACTTTAGAAGTTGAAATTTTTGATATATGAGGTTTGGCTTTTATGGGACCATTTATACCACATTTTGGAAATATATATATTCTAATTACTATGGATTATGATTCAAAATGGATTGAAACTATTGCTTTACCCCATTCTGATGTTCAAAGTGTTGCAAATTTTTTAAAGAGAAATATATTTGCTAGATTTGGAATGCTAAGAGTGATCATTACAAATGGGGGAAGTCATTTTAAAAACTTTAGATTTGAAGCATTAACAAGGAAATGTTGGATTAAACAGAAAATTGTCACAAGTTATCACCCTCAAACCAGTGGTTTAGCAGAAGTATCCAATCATGAAATTAAATTAATATTGGAAAAGACTGTAAATCCCAATAGGAAAGATTGGTCTGCTAGACTTGATTATGCATTATGGGCTTATATAACTGCTTACAAAACTCCTATGAGAATGTCACCATATAGGTTCATATTTTGAAAGACTTGTCACTTGCCAATTAAATTAGAACATAAAGCTTATTGGGAGATAAAAGAATTTAATTATAACTTGAAAGATGCTAGTGGAAAATGATTATTGTAGTTAAATGAGCTCAAAGAAATTGATAATGAATCTTATGTGAATGTTAGAATTTATAAAGAAAAGATGAAAAATTAGCATGATTGAAAGATTTTAAGAAAAGATTTTTAGCTTAGATAAGAGGTTTTATTATGCAACACCCGATTGAAATTATTTCCCAGAAAACTTAAATCCAGGTGGTTAGGGCCTTTTATTACAATGAAAAGTCTGTCCCTATGGTGTTGTGGATAATAAAGATCCAAAAACTGAACAAATAATTAAAGTAAACAGAGATCACTTGAAACCTTACATTTGTGGAAATAAGCCTTTGTATTAAAGGATCCTAATGCTGGGTCAACCAGATAAAAACATCAGATATGTCAGGCTAACGACTTTAAACCAAGCACTTTGTTGAAGGCAACCCATAGTTATTGGTGTGGATTGATTTATGATTGATGTTGTTATACTGACCATATGTTGTAGTAATGAGACCTACGAGATGTAAGGAGGCGTAAAACACTAATTTTATAATTGAAATGAGATTAGGACGTGAAAAATTCGGCGCGAGGATAAATAGTGCTAATTTGAACACTAGCACCTATGCGCCAAATCACCTTAAAATCACCTCAATCCCAGCAGATTTATTTCCTTTAAAGTCACCTTAATCCCATCCTTGGAGCCTTGAACTTCATATTTAGGCCTAAGAGAAGTAATTGTGGAGAGCAATTGAGTGCTTTCTTTAATTTCCTTGTTCTAATAAAGAGTAAGAGCAATCGTGCAAATGACAAGAAGTTTGTGCATATGGACACCAAAACTTACCTAAATGGGTTCCTTGCACTAAGTATTGAGCGAATCACCGACAAATTGATGAAAGTTGAAGAGGAGTTGACTATTCTGCACAATAAGTTAAGTGACATGTACTACCAGTACAAGCATTTAGAGTGATAGATGAAACTTCAATTCAATCACTTGGTGTGTTAATAAGGGAATTAGGTAAATATGTTTTCTGAAAACAAGTGGATCAAAAAGAAGTTATTGAAAACTTTCCTCGTGCTCCTTTTTACCACTTGTTTGATCGTAACTATTCAACAATGAATGAAAAGGTAGAAGATAATTGTGCCAAAAATTACTAAGGATTGAAGGTTTATGTGAGTTAGAAACTCAATGTTTATGTTTGCAATTAGTGTGTCGACCTTAGAAGTTTGTGTGTGGTCTGTACTACATGGTATGGTACCTGTGTTTTTATTGGCTTTATTTCTAATGTTACATCATTGTGTCCATTGTACTGAAATTCTATTGGTATGAATGAAATTCTATTAAGTTTGTGAGAAATTTTATGTGTTAGTATGTTTAGATGATTTGAATTTTGGAAGTTATGATTGAGAAAATGATAGTTGGGAGAGGTTGGGAAGAAAATTGATTAGTTAAATGATTTTAAATTAATGTAATTTTTGTTTGGGGACCTTAGGTTTGTTGTACTGCACATTAACATAATAACTTTGCAAAAATTGAAATTGGTTCCTAGATGCCAAAATTTGCTCCTAAGTGTCAGACTTAAGCACAGCAGGGTGCCTAAGTGTTGAAACCAGCATCTAAGCACCAGACAGGTTGAACTAGCCAAATGCCCTTTAAATCGTTAATTAAGCCAGACCAAAGCCATTTTCAAGATTGAACCATCGTCTTCTTCCTCCATTGTGCAAAAATTGACTCCTATGGCTCCCCAAAGCTCACAATTCTTTAAGTTTTAGAGCTTAAAATCATCGAATTTCTTTTTCTCGAGGTTAGATCTACATTTTGGCATAGAAATTTTATTGTTTCACCATGGATTTCTTCCACATTGAGTGGAGACCGAAAATCACAAATTTTAGATATATTTGGGGGAAATTCATGGCTGGAAGCTTCATTTGCATGGAAATTACTTGTAGGAGCCTTTAGAACTAATATATGAAATTTATGTTGAATTGTTCTAAATTTTTGTGATGGCCCCCAAGATAAAGAGAGGAAAAGGGAAAGAGACTTTTGACAATACGAAGTTTGTGATGGCATTTTCACTTGAACTTCATTGACTTTGTGATTTGGCCACTTGTGAGGTTAACATCTGTTGCAAAATATATTGACCCGGGAGGGCTATGATGTCGCTCAACTTGTGAATGACACGTTGACCTGTAGGATGGGAGTGTGGTGCTCAGTTCACTGGTTAGTGCAAATAGATAGAGAGATAATTTTTTGGGGCGTAGAAGTGATGTTTTTAGGGTGACAGGCTAGATTCTTATTATTTTAATTTGGAGTTTGGATCTAAGGGTCCTAGTAGGTCCAACTACACTAGCTGGAACAAACTTTAGGTTAGTCGGGGTTCTTTACAAGCTCCGGGAGGGGGTAAAGAAAATGTATGTTTCTAATTGTCAAAATACCACATTTGATTGTTAAACATTCAAATTTTACACTGATTATCATCTCTATGCAAGGGGAAAGATCTTCTTATAACATTAGAAACTTTCTTTTAAATAGTATTAGTTTGCATTTACTTTCTACTTAGAATCAAATCCTGCATAAATTTAGTTTTTGACTTTCTAAAAATTTTGACATTCATCTTCTATAAGTTGTGTTTGTAGTTTATGATAGATACTTTTTTAAGTCATTATAAAAAGATACGGCTTCCCTGTGGGAGCGATACTAAGTTTTTTTATAGAAAATATATATTACTTGAAACGATACGTGTACTTGCGTAGTACCCCTAGTGTGAAAGCTCATCTTTTGTTTTCTAAATCATTTTATTTATTCACCCTAGCCACAAAATATAATTTGGGCCAAGTTCTTGACAATCATTTGGAATATAGAAATCGACAAAACTTTGGGTTGGGTCAAATTGAAATTATTTTTGAAATGAATAGAAAGTCAGAATTCCTAACTTGATTAGTAAATATCCTTACATTTTAGTTCTAACCTAAGTTTTTGATAATTTTTCTAAAAGTTTCACTATCACATTTATGGGGCAAAACAACAAGATTCTTTAAGTGAAACTCACTACCATAAGTTATTTATTTAGTTTACATATTATAATGGTTACTTGAGGATAAACAACGTTTAAGTTTGGGGGAATTGACACGCTTTAAAATTACCTATTTTTATATATGCATTTCATGCTCATTTTTAAATTGCTTTAATGAAAGCTATGTTGGCATCAATTTTTTATGTCACAAAAATAGGGTGTCCACATGCATGACTTAGGATAGCTTATGGCTTGTTCGTAGCCATCCGGCAGTTTAGACACCCACCTGAAATCTTTTGGCGCGTGTTGAGGGGCACGTTGCCAGGGTAATTTTGCTAGACTTTGGCTTTCGCTTAGGTGAAGGCTGATTGGAATTTGCCATGTTGGATGACTTTGATTGGGGCGTAAAATATTATTCGCCATGCCGCATGCTAAATTGGCTCAAATTGGCCCGATCTCTAGTGAGCCCATTCAGATGAGCCCAGACAATGAAACAGACTGCGCGATCACTTCTGAAACGTCAATTTTACTTAGAAAAGAATGTTGACTTTGCTATGACTTTGCAGGCAAACCCAAAATGTGTGAATTATTATTTTTTAGCCCGATCGCTTAAAAGGTGATCCGAGCGGCCTCAAACGACCCAGAATGACAAAACAGACCGCGTGAGTGTGTTTGAAATGTCGATTCTACCTAAGTAGGATGTTCGTTGAACCACAATTTTGTGAACGAATTAAAAAATATGAAAGTTATCATTTTGGTCCAATAGTCCAAAAAAAAGTGGCCAGGACGACCCTGAATGGCAAAAAGGACTGTGTGGATGCGTCCGGAACGTCGGCTTTAGTCAGAAAAGACATTTACTTTTCTGGGAGGACGTGTACGGGTGAAAAAGACACAAATAATAATTATAAAAATAAAGATATTATTATTATAATACAGTATAATATATAATGTATATAATATCGTTATAATATAAAAAGGGATGTGATTCTCCTTCCTCTTCAAGGCCTAGGTCACGAATCCAGCCGCAAGCCTCGTCGTTGAAGTCGCAGCCGTTGGACCCCCCCTCCCCTCGTCTGCTCCTCCTTCTCCACC
>JXCR01060254.1:55748-66571 GCA_002079205.1 Phalaenopsis hybrid cultivar
CCCCTCGTCTGCTCCTCCTTCTCCACCGACCTCACAGTCGGAGCTCCCTCCTCATCGGCGCAGCTCTCCGCCAGTTCTGCTTAGCTGATTGCGGCTCCTTCTCCCTCTCATTTTGCGTGAAACAGCCAGTCGACTAGCTCTCTACTCGCGAACGAGATAGCCGCTACCTCTTTTCTCACCGGCGAGTCTCTGCCGACCTCCTTCGACAACTCCAGTCGAGCTTCTTTGCTGGAACCATTGACCTCCGTCGTCATTTCTTTTATTGTCTTCTCTTTTGGGCGGCCCACCCCTGCCAGACTCTTTCACTTTGCTGGTAGTTGCTTTGCAAGTGTCGTATTTCTGCTAGAGCAAAATAGCAAAGAGAGCTTCAATTTTTGCAATCTTCCTTGCTTTCCTCATTACGGTTTTGTGTTGTCAGTGTTCCATCACTGCCACCTCATCGCCTCGCTTTTTTAGTTACCAAATACCTCGTCGGAGCATCCCGACATTGTTGGACAGGAAACCTCATCGTCGTTCGGAGAGGTGCAAGAGTCTCAGACCGCATGCAAAAGGGTTCCCGGACTTCATTGGACTTCGTCCAAACTGCGCGACGGTATAATTCATTTTCTCCTTTGCACTTTACTTCCTAGCTATCCCTAGTTTGTAGTGGCATTAAGCGTGTGGGTTTGATTGCCTGCACGGGGTGCGTGCGTCGGCAAGTGCCGGCTCGATGATGTATCTGTGTGATGGATCACTTATTTTCCTAGAGGTAGGATTCTCCTTTTGTAACCAAGTCCCCTATGATAGCTGAGTGAATCCTATTTGACTGCTAGCCTTAGCATAGAAAAATCCTAAGGGTGGAGCCCCTTTTTCTCCCCTTTGCTTTGTTTACTCCAGTCTTATTAGAAAGATGGAATAGTAGGCCTTTGCCAAATCAGAAAATGTGAGTCATTAGCTCATTTTATAAATTTAAGAAGTGTCATGGAATCTGTAAAAGCATCAACGCTAGTCCATGTCACGAGAAGGTGGAGAACTTCCCCCTTGGAGATCCGGGGAGAAGTTCCCCACCTGCTCCGCCAAAGCAAAGGTTGTAATCACCATTTTTCTATATGTTGAACCTATTTTTCTTGGTGAGGTCATTAGCATGGGGATGGCTCCCTATTACCTGTGGTTGTTTGCATGTTTCATTTTGCATTTCACGTGGCATTTCACTTTTCTCCGACTCACCGCCTTGGCCCGGCGAGCATTTTACTTCGCTCCGACTGGTCGCCCCAGCCATGTGAGAATTTCACTTTGCTCCTACCAGCTGCCCCAGCTCGATGAGCTTTTCACTTCACCTCGACCGGTCGCCCCGGCTCGGCAAGCTTTTCACTTCACTCAGACTGGTCGCCCCAGCTCGACAAGCATTTCACTTCGCTCCGCACCGGCATGGTGAGCATTTCACTTAACTTTAGACGGCTCTGCTGAGCCGGTTGGCATGACACTTTTACTTGATCGAATGCCTTGATCAGGTTGACCAACTACTTGCACCACCATATTGTCTTGCATGTGCGTTTGCATTTTTACATATTGTAGTGCATATATGTGACTGCATTTTTGCATCTCGTCTTGCATCTGTATGTTGGCACAATTATTGTCATATGTTTAAATTGAAAACTCTCTTCGGGCCCCTGCTACCACGGCACACCTACCTTTTACAGGTCACTGCCCTATCAGCAAACGTCTTCGGGCAGCTGTCACCATGGCATGCTCATCTTGTTGGGCCACAGCCGCTTCGGCATACCCCCTAGGGCCGCTGCCACTATGGTACGCCCACCTCTGTTTGAGTCCTTGCCCATGGTGCACTCATCCCTTATATATTTTGATTATTCATTTGCATTTTCATGTTCATATGGATAGTGAGCTAGACCTGTTAGGAGAGTGACTCCCATGTTGGTCGCGATGCCTTAGCGAGCATTGCTTGCTGGGGTGATCCCGATAAGCAATGCTAGTTAAGTCATCGAGACTGACATGAGTACGACTGTGCTAAGAATCCAACGGATCTAACCTGTGCCACCTCCTTCGTGACACCTTTTAGATCCATTGGATCCATAGGATGGGGTCGGTAAGACGACCCCATAAAAGTCATACTTCACCCATACTCATCCCACACTTAGATATTAGGTTGACGCACTTTTTGTTAGATGGTGTGCTAGGCTAGGATTTAGGGTGCTAGGTAGTCTTTTCAACACCTCTGGCTATTGTTGTGTGATGTCTTATTTTGTGCTAGCCATGTGTCACCTTCTTGATCTTTTCAATGTGCTTGCATGCTCTTTTGTGTGCGATAGTGTGTTATGGCGATCTTCTGCAGATGTCGTGCCTATTTATATACACTCACACAAGGCTAATATGGGGGAGCATGTAATGGTTTCTAATCATTTGCTTGCAGGTGCTCTTTAGCTCCCTCAACTATAAGGCATGACTTGTTATTTTGTGATGCATGACATGCCTGCTAACATTTGTTTTCTAAACATTTCATGTAGATGACACAATTTACGATTTGCTGACCAGGAACCTCAGGACATATTGGGTCGACTACCTTCACGACCAGGTAGACTTAGGGTCTTAGTAGCTGTGTATGATGGGTCTGTGGTACCCGACCTAGTTACCTCTACCTCTTTGGCCTACTCTTCCCTACCTTTTGACTACCCCTATTGAGCCTTGTCTCTTCTTTTGCCATCGTTGGAATCATCCCGACGACCTGATGACTGATGAACTGCCGCCCATCTGGGATACAACGATTTATCCTCTGCCCTTACGGTTCTGATGTGCGTTGATGTATCAGGACTTCCAGTTGAGATGATACGTTTATTTCGTAGGTTATGCGTGCTGATGAGTTCGCTATCCATATGGGGACCAGGAGAGACTCACTTCTCACCCCGTGGTTTAGCGAGAGTTTTGAAGCATCGCAACATTCCCCATATGAGAAAACCTCCCTTGATGACCCTGTGTTAGTTGTCATTTTTCAGGTAGGCAAAACCCCCTTTGGATCAAGATTTTTTTTAGCAACCCCCAAGATTTAATCAACTAAGTGGGATAAGTCCCCTTAGGAGCACTCATGGCCCCAAAATAGGCACCTACACCTGACTCTCTAGTTTTGGATAGTTTACGTATGCATTCTTTTGCAGATATTGGTTTAAGGTACTTTCATCTGATCTTATTCGGGCGGACACACTTAACCTATCCTTGCAAGGTTTATCGCACGTAGCCTCTCCACGTTTTGTGTTTTCTCTTATTTATTGCTTTGTTGTATGTCTCTTCTTATTCGGTTCTTCTCCTCTTCGAATCATTTATTTTCTTCGAGAGGGAGATTTATTCGAATGGGGGAAGTATACAACGATCGACAAGCTGGCGACTCCTTCTAAAATAAAAGAGAGAAAAATAAACGAAAACAGAATGGCGACTCTTTTGGGGAGGAGGCTTCCTCTTCACCACGGAAGTTTTGCTCTTATGAATTCTAGTGTGTCTGCAAGAGTGAAATAAAAGATAAAAACTTATCTTAAATCCTCCACCAAACTCTTGAAATTCCTTTGAATCTCTTCTCTTTTACAACACTCTCAATATAAAAAACTAAAGTAAAAAGATAAATATGTGGTGCTTGAAAATCTCTCCAACTAACTCCCCAATTTTAGAACTTTCAAAACTTTTCCAAAAATTTTAGGGCCCCTTACAAAGTCTCAATCTTCCTTCTTTTATAATTCTCCAAAAGGTACATTGGTATCTCTTCAAAATGTGTTTTTATTTGATGTATTTCCCCAAGAGATGCATCCTTTCGCAATAATTTTCATTCATGGTGGTTGTAACCACCTATTAAGCCAATAACTGCATCAAAAATCTCTCCAAAATTTGCAAAAGTTGAATTTACTCATCCAATAACTGCCACTGGTGCTTAAGCGCGGGGCCTCTGTTGCTTAGGCGTGGCCTTCTCTGTTTAATGGACGCGTAAGCGCCGGTTCTGGCGCTTAGGCGCCAAAATACTTTTGCACATTTTTCACCTATTTGCTCAAAATTTGATCCTTTTTCACTCCTTTAAACATTTTTAACCTTTTTACCTGTACCTAAAAGAAAAATACAAAAATACCTTCCATTAAAGCACAACATCTCAAAAATATTTATAAAATGTGTCTAAAAACACTATATATTTTAGGCGTATCAAAATCCCCCAAACTTAAAATGTTGTTTTCAAGTGACACTTCAATCTTTAAAAATCAAATATGTATGATATGTATATGAATTTCTTTAGGAGTTACTAAAATTTAGATTTAGAAATATCCTCGGTATATCAAACTCAAGTGACACTAATCTTTAAAAACCAGAAATATGTATGATATGTATATGAGTTCTTTAGGAGTTACTAAAATTTAAATTTAGAAATATAGTCGTCCAATTTAGAAAAAATATTTAGTAAATGACACCAACTTAAAGTTTAGAAATCTTTAATGTTAAGAAAGATGAAAATATGAGTTCCTATCTAATTCAAAAATATTGTAAGTCTTCCAAATTTAGAATTTAGTTTTTTTATTATCTCCACTTAAATTTTTTAATTAAGAATAATTTTACTTACTATATTATATCTATAAGCTTAAGATTTTCTGAAGTCTTATACTTTTAAAAGATCAAATGTAGAACCAATTTTTGATTAGGCACTAATCCACAAGCTTCTCCTCCCTCACTTTTTCTTCTTCTTCTTCTTCTTTTTTTTTTCTTTTTCTTTTTCTTTTCTTTTCTTTTTCTCTTTCTTTTTTTTTAGGCAAGGATTACTATATCTGGATAGGCCTTTAATAATTTTGAATTCTACTTTTCCTTCCTAAAGCAAAATCTCGACACAAAACTTTTACTTATAAATATAATAATAGCTTTGAAAATTATTTTTAAAAAAAAATTTAAGCATTAAAAATAAAAGTTTAAATTTCTAAAATTTTCAAAAATACAATGTTTCTTACTAAAGATAGTTACTTATATTAATCATTTTCTACACTAAAAACACTTTTAACTTAAAGTTTTTCTTCATTACTCATAATTTTAACTAAATTCTCTTGCTCATTTCTAAAATCAAATTTTACTTCTCTAATATAACTTCATATACATGATCAATTTTTCTTTTCAAATAAAATTCACTTGTAGTTCATTTGAGAACAAATAAAATTAAATTTTTGAAAATATTTTTCATCCCTCCCAATCTTAAATTTTTGACAGATTAAACAGTTTAGCATCAAATATATATAAGCAGGAATGAAAATTAAAATAACTGCTAACAGGAATTTTTATAACCTAATGATACAAGTATACAACTAAAAATAGGAGTAAAATTAATTTTGATCAAATTTTCTAATATTTTCATTTCAATTCAACATGTAGATATTCAATCGACTTCTAAACAGTGGGTATAAATATAAAACCAAACTAGCATACTAACTCGACTTCACAATCTCAACATAAAAACAAACACACTAACAAGATAAAAAAAAATACAAGGTAGCGGTTTTCTAAGTTTCCAATTTAGGATTTATGCTAGCAAGATTTTCAACTTTACAAAAGACATAGAATTAAGTTAAGTTTTTAACTAACTAAATCACAAAACTCACAACAGTTACTACCCTAGAATTTTAAAACAAACTACTAACTAACACAAACATCACAATACAATTAAAAATAAAAGTCTCACACATCATAATGTCTAAACAAGTACACAAAAATACATGTCTCAAGTCCAAAACATGAAAACACGTCACATCACAATTCTCACTTAAACATAAAAGTATAAACCACATCACATAGTCAAATCAACACACAGATGCAAATGTAGCAAGCCCATGCCACATAGTTCATATCATATTACAATCATAAAAATAAATCTCTCAGTTCTACTCCTTATCCTCTGAATCACCACTATCCCAAACTTCTGCAGGCTCATAATCAGGTTATCTAGGATATGGAGGAAATTTCACTCCTTCATTACCCCTAATGAGGCTCTCCAAAGATGAGTGAAATTTCTCTTCATAATCACTTTTTCTCCTATTATACCTATCAGTATGATCTGTAAAACGCTCTAAATTTTATACCCTATCAGTGGTATAGTTAATATTATCCATTATCCTCTGCAATAATTAATCTTGGGTCTCAGTAGACTCACCTCTAGATGTAGAAGCACGTGAGGTAGATGGTCTAGATGTTGAAGTAGCAGAGGTAGAAGCAGCAAACGTCTCCATTCCATAACTCCTAGAAAATCCTCCACTCTGGCCAAAAATAAAATGCTCGGAATAAGTCTTCACATTCACCTTAGTGATGGGCTTTAGAGGTAACAACACTTCCTCTTAGCTATCATATTTAACTTCATCCTGCTCACACAAAGAAAAGATCAAGGAAGCAAATCCCAGACCTACAGTAGTAACGGCAGTGGCATAACTGATGATAGCCTGACAAATCAAAGCTCCTATGTTGATGAGCTTTCCTTCCTGGATACAAGAATTTAACGTCGCTCTCTCTGGTCACTGAGATGATTGTTGGTAGCAGACGAACATAAATAATATAGTGTCAGGCCTTTGAAGGTGCACATAACTTTGAAGTTGGGAAGTTAACTCTCCTCTCATACTCGATCTTCCAAGGTTCTCTTCCAGCAATCAAGTAAGTAATAATCCCGTCTAACTCCGCTTCAGTCAGACTATAATTTGCATAAAAATATAACGTATCAGGTGGCAGATGATAAAACAAGTTGATTACCTCAGGTGAAAAAGGTACCAACTTTCCTCGAACCATGACTCTTTTGTCTTCAACCTCAGGGAGGCTTGCATAGAACTCCCTAACAACAAAAATAACCGCCAAAGCAAAGAAACAACAGAATCGTTCCCACTATCGGTGAATGATCGAATCGTCTACGTCTCCACCTGGATTCCTAAAACACCGCTCCTGAATCAGTTTCCGTGATTGCAACACATCATTGTACCGAGCCTGAGCCTTCAAAAAAACAAATTTACTCGAATCGAAAGGGCTCTTTCCTTTGATCCTCTTCCTTCTTGGTGCCATTCTACAAATTTTATAAATTCCAAAAATAACTTCAAAAATCAAGTCTAAATTACTAAACTAAACTTCCAAAGTATAAACTACACTTCCCATGCAATTTTCATAGATCTTTTTCTCATTTTTCACCATGAATACTGAATTTCTGAATTTCTCCAAACGTGCTCAAAATACGCAGTGAAAATCCAAAATTTTTGCATAGGAGTAAAGCTCTTACCTCAAGGAACTTGGATATAGCAAATTTTGCTTGATTTCACTAAGAAATCTTCACTTTAAATGAGCCCTAGCCTTCCAAAATTATGATTTTGAGAGGTTAAAGGTGACAGAAGGCGTAAAAATTGTGATTTTTTGGCCAAAATTTCACTTCTAACCGTTTGCGAACCGTTTTTCGTGAACCGGCGCTTAAGCGCGAGTGAGTGGCGCTTAGGCGCTTGCCTCTCTGGTTGGCTTGCGCTTAAGCGCGAGAAGTGACGCTTAGGCGCCGGTGCACAATTTTCAACATTTTCAAATTAAAGTAAAATGCACTATTTTCCTAAGTAAACCACCCCTAATGGTCTCATAGCACTTAAATGACTATTTTCAACTTCCTATAACTCCCCCCTCTCTCTCAAAATTCTCCATAATAACTATTTGAATTTGAGGCTAAAAATAATACAAATTTTCACACAAACAAACTTATATTAATTCACAAACAATTACAAATACCTTTAACCACTTAATTCTCACTCTAAATAGTCTTGGATGAGAAATGTTTCCTAAATACAAATATACAACAATCATTTCAAAATTAAACACATATAAGAAGTCATAAATACTAAAAGCAATACTTAAACACTAAACCACTTAAAAACAACAACTTGTAATACACAAATTCTAACACTAAACTTAATTTCATTCTTCATTTGAAGGAACAAATTCTTGTCTTTCATTGGTCTCTCCAGGAATATAGATTTGCTAAAACGGACGGTGGTGACAAGCTCTGATACTATCTTCTTCAATCCACTTCTACTTTAACATTGCCTTATCCACTTCCTCTATATAACTTATGTGGCTAAATTGTATCTTCAATTGTCATCCAATATGCTCTAGATGTGCATGCAACTCAAGTACCTTGTTCTCCATTAAAGCCATAGTATTCTCAATTTTGTTGATCTTCTCTGATATCCCTTCAATATTAATGACTACGAAATGGTTATACATCTCTTGTGCACTTTAACTAATAAACCTCTTCCTCATGGTTTCTTCCTTCTTCTTCAAATCCATCTCCCATGAAGACATTTTCTCTAAATCTCACTTTCTCTTAGACTTTTAGAGCTATAAATGATCTTGGGTGAAATTCCTTCACAAAAACCTTCTATTTATAGGCCTAAATCCTTCCAATAACTCCTAGACAAGTTTAGAAACTGCATTGGCACATTTTTACAAACTAATTGGTGGTTAAACCTTCTAGAATATTAATTTCACACGTGTGATTAAACTGCTGTGCTTAAGCACCAGTGCACATTTTTGCACTAGTCAACTTAACATCTAAATTCTCATTCTAACATGTCTTGGTCACTAAATAAAGTCTTAAAATCTTTACTAACACATAATATTTTCAAAAATACTACCCAAATTTTTATAATGACACATAAAACAACAATCAAAATAAAAACACTCTGATAACTATGTGTTGCCTCCCACAAAGAGCTTGATTTTACATCATCTGCCCTACATAATCAGTGCTTATTCTGGTTGAACCAACGTCATTCCATCATTAAGTTTGCATTGATCCCCTATAAAATAAGGTTTCAGTCTATGTCCATTAGCGTTAAATATTTTCTTAGACTTAGGATCTTTAATATACACAGCTCCATAAGGATAAACTTTTATCACAACAAATGAGTCCATCCACCTGGACTTAAGTTTGCCTGGAAATAATCTTAAACTTGCATTATATAGAAAAACTTGTTACCCTGACTGAAATTTTTTTAGTAATAATTCTTCGATCATGCCACATCTTCATCTTTTCTTTATAAATCTTGGCACTCTCAAAAGATTCATTCCTTAGCTCTTCAAGCTCATTTAATTGCAATAATCTTTTCTCACTAGCATCTTTCAAATTATAATTGAACTCTTTAATCGCCCAATATGCTTGTAACATTCTTTTCTCACCAGCATCTTTTAAATTATAATTGAACTCTTTAATAGCCCAATATGCTTTATGTTCATATTAAACTTGAAAGTGACAAGCTTTCCCAAATATTAACCTATATGGGGACATTCCTATAGGAGTTTCGTATGCAGTCCTATAAGCCCACAAAGCATACTCAAGTTTGGCTGACCAATCCATTATTATTGAATTCACAGATTTTTCCATAATTCTTTTAATTTCTTGATTGGATAATTCAGCCAAACCACTTGTCTGAGGATGATAAGCAGTAGTAATTGACCAGAGGAAAATATTGAGATTTTCATACCTATTTTATATTTTTTTAATGATATTGCACTTTAAAGAAATGTATTTTTGATATTTTGTTACAGGAATGATGAATTAGGGTCAATGGAGTAAAAAGATGAGAAATGGAGCAAATTTAGAGCAAAAAGGACCAAAATGTGGAGATTTACAGTAGGGTGTCGATGGCGCCCTCGAAGCCGCCGACGGTGAGTTTTTACCAAGGCTACAGGACAAAATTCTCCAGAAGTCCACTGACGGCACCCTCGAGGCCGCCAACGGCGAGCTTGGCGTTTATGCCTACTCAAGCTTTGAATAAGGCCAAATTTTGAAGGGATTTTTAGGCAACTCTTGAGAAAGCTCATCCACAACTTTAAAAGAAGATTTTGGCCAAAAATTGAGGAGGGTCTAGAGGTCTTGGATGTTAGAAAGGTTCCAATAGTGCATAAAAATTGTGAGGAATTCTTTGAGAGCTTGTAAGAGTGGAGGGAAAGTGAGAGATTTCTTCCTCCTTGCTANACAAAAAGGAGCAAATTTGAAGCGAAAATGACCAAAATGTGAAGAATTTAACTAGGGTGCCGACGACGCCATCGACCCCACCGACGGCAAGATTTTCCCGAGACTCCATAATTAATTCATTAAGAAGGTCCGCCGGCGGTGCCCTTGAGGCCGTCGACGGCAAGCTTGGCGGTTATGACCAATCAGGCTGTGGATAAGGACAAATTTTGAAGGGATACTTAGGCAACTCTTGGAAAAACTCATCCACATTTTTAAAAGAAGATTTTGGCCAAAAATACAGAAGGAGCCAGAAGACACTAGAGTTCCTGGAGGTTAGAAAGGTTCTATTAGTGTTTGCTAGAGTGTAAAAAATTGTGAGGAATTCTTTGCGAGATTGTAAGAGTGGAGGGAAAGTGAGAGATTTCTTCCTCATTGCCACTTCAAAGAGGAATTTTGTGTGCTGTAAAAAAAGGAAGAGATTCAAAGGAACTTTAAGGAGTTTTCTTGGGGAGAAATTAGAGATAAATTTATTTATTGTTGTAGTTTGTATGACTTTTATTTTATATATGAATTCCAAGTTTTGTTGTGTTTTCCCCATGAGATATGAGTAGTTTTCTCTGTTCTTCTCCTTGTCTTGAGATTTGTGAAATGATGATTTGAATTGGTGAAGCCATGAAAATGTTTAAGAAATTGTGATGATCTTTTCACTTCGATCTTAATTTACTTTCAATCTAGCCAATTGATTTGTTAAAATATGTTGAGTTTTATAATTAAAGTGAAGATTACATCCAAGATTTAGGGAGGTCAAAGCCCTTGGAAGTTGGGTGCAAATAAATAAAGAAATAATATTATCGGG
>JXCR01060254.1:83075-141450 GCA_002079205.1 Phalaenopsis hybrid cultivar
TATTTCCATCAATTATAAAACCACCTGAACTTGAGATGAAAGTATTTCCTAGCCACTTGAAGTATGTATTTTTAGGAGACTCATCTACATTACCTGTTATTATATCTTCAGAATTAAAAGATCTACAAGAGCAAAGACTGTTAGACACATTGAAAAGATATAAGAAAGCTTTTAGTTGGACCTTAGCTGATATTAAGGGAATTAGTCCATCAATTTGTATGCACTGAATTATATTAGATGAACAATATAAACCAAAAGTTGATCCTAAGGATCAAGAAAAGACAGCATTCACTAGTCCTTTTGGAACTTTTACTTTTCAAAAAATGCCTTTCGGATTATGTAATGCACATGCAACATTCCAGAGATGTATGGTGTCCATATTTAGTAAGTTAATTGATGATGGATTGGAAGTATTTATGGATGATTTCTCTGTATTTGGAACATCATTTGACACATGCTTAAATTACCTTGAAAAAGTTTTAGAGTTATGCGAAAGAACTAATTTGGTTTTGAATTGGGAGAAATGTCAATTTATGGTTGCAGGAGGAATTGAGTTAGGGCATAAAATTTTGGAAGGCGGTATGGAAGCAAACTCTGCAAAAATTCAAGTTATATCAAAACTAACACCTTCTACTAATGTAAGAGAGGTTAGGAGTTTTCTTGGACATGTTGAATTTTACAGGAGTTTTATTAAAGATTTTTCAAAAATTACAAAACATCTATGCCAACTTTTACAAAAGGACAAGAAATTTGAAATTACTGAAAGCTGTTTAAAAGCCTTTGAGTTATTAAAGGAAAAATTAATTANAGTTAATGATCAAGAAGTGACTTTTAACATTGCAAAATTTATGAAATACTGCCTAGATGAATTAGGAACATTTCAAGAAGTGACTTTTAATATTGCAAAATCATGTGAACATTTTAAGAACATTTTAAAGAACATTTTGAAGAGAAAGAACAATTTGAAGAGAGTGACAAACTTATTCTGGACGAATTAGGAAATGAAGAACTAGATTATGTTCAGGAAAGATTTGAGATGTTAGATATTGCAGAAAATGTCGATAAGAATATGTTTCCGTCAATTATAAAACCACCTGAACTTGAGATGAAAATATTGCCTAGCCACTTGAAGTATATATTTTTAGGAGACTCATCTACATTACCTATTATTATATCTTCAACATTAAATGATCTGCAAGAGCAAAGACTGTTAGATACATTGAAAAGATATAAGAATGCTTTTGGTTTGACCTTAGCTGATATTAAGGGAATTAGTCATTCAATCTGTGTGCACAAAATTATATAAGATGAACAATATAAACCAAGTGTTGATCCACAAATGAGATTAAATCCAATGATGAAAGAAGTAGTTAAGAAAGAGATTTTGAAATGATCAGACACTGAAATTATATATCTTATTTCAGATAATGTGTGGGTAAGTTCAATTCATTGTGTTCCTAAAAAAGGAGGAGTGACTGTTGAAAAAAAGATGATAATGAATTAATACCTATCAGAAAAATTACTTGGTGGCGTATTTGCATTGATTATAGAAAATTAAACACTGTCACCACGAAAGATCACTTCCCTTTACCCTTTTTAGATCAGATAGTAGATAGACTTGCTGGGCACAATAATTTTTGCTTTTTAGATGGTTTTTAGACCAAATAGTAGATAGACTTGTTGGGCACAAATATTTTTGTTTTTTAGATGGATATACCTAGTTACCATCAAATTCCTATTGCTCGTGAGGATCAAGAAAAGACAACATTTACTAGTCCTTTGTTACATCAAATTTCTATTGCTCCTGATGATCAAGAAAAGACAACATTTACTAGTCCTTTTGGAACTTTTGCGTTTAGAACAATGCCTTTTTTATTGCTCCTGAGGATCAAGAAAATACAGCATTTACTAGTCCTTTTGGAACTTTTGCTTTTCGAAGAAAATTGCTCATGAGGATCAAGAAAATATAACATTTACTAGTCCTTTTGGAACTTTTGCTTTTCGAAGAATGTTCTGCTAAGGATCAGAAAAAGACAACATTTGCTAGTCCTTTTGGAACTTTTACTTTTTGAAGAATGACTTTCGGATTATGTAATGCACCTGCAACATTCTAAAGATGTATGATGTTCATATTTAGCAAGTTAATTGATGATGGATTGGAAGTATTTATGGTTGATTTCTCTGTTTTTGGAACATCATTTGATGCATGCTTAAATTATCTTGAAAAAGTTTTAGAGTTATGCGAGAAAACTAATTTAGTTTTAAATTGAGAGATATGTCAATTTATGGTTGCAGGAGGAATTGTGTTAAGGCATAAAATTTTGCAAGATAGTATGGAAGCAGACCCTGCAAAAATTCAAGTTATATATAAACTAACACCTCCTACTAATGTACGAGAGGTTAGGAGTTTTCTTGGACATGTTGGATTTTCAAGCATTTTATTAAAGATTTTTCAAAATTTACCCAAACCTCTATGCCAACTTTTAAAAAAGGACAAGAGTTTGAATTTACTGAAAGCTGTTTAAATGCCTTTGAGTTATTGAAGGAAAAATTAATCACAGCAAATTTACTGAAAGTTGTTTAAATGCCTTTGAGTTATTAAAGTATAAATTAATCACAGCCCCTATTATAGTTTCACCTAACTGGGAGAAACTATTTGAACTGATGTGCGAGGCTAGTGAATAGGCTATTGGAGTGGTTCTTGGATAAATGTACGAAAAGATTTTTAAAGTGATATACTACGCTAGAGAAAAATTAATCACATGCCCTATTATAGTTTCACCTAACTGGGAGAAACCATTTGAACTGATGTGTGATGCTAGTGAAATATGCTATTGGAGCTATCCTTGGACAAAGGTATGAAAAGATTTTTAAAGTTATATACTATGCTAGTAAAACTCTTAATGATGCACAAATTAACTATAGTGTTACTGAAAAAGAGTTACTAGCCATTGTGTATGCTCTAGATAAATTCAGATCTTATTTAATTGGAGTTAAATGTGTTGTACATATCGATCACTCTGCTATTAAATATTTGATGCAAAAGAAGGATGTCAAACCAAGGTTGATTATATGGATACTTTTGATGAAAGAATTTGATCTTGTGGTGATTGATAGAAAGGGAATTGATAATCAAATTGTTGATCATTTGTCAAGATTAGAAAATCAAGAATCATCTCACACTGACAATGAAATTACAGACAGTTTCCCTGATGAAAAACTTTGTAATATTAATGAATGGAAAATACCATGGTATGCTGATATTATTAACTATATTGTAAGTGATATTTTCTCACCTATGTTGACACTACAACAATAAAAGAAAATTCATTCATGATGCAAAAGCATATTTTTGGGATGAGTCTTATTTACATAAACAATGTAAAGATCTGATTATGAGGAGATGTGTACCTTATGAAAAAACTGAGCTAATCATTCAGAAATTTCATGATTCTAAATTTGGAGGACATTTTGGGATTGATAAAACTTCTTATAAAATTTTACAAGCTAGATTTTANCTATCTGACAATGACAATGAAATTACAGACAGTTTCCCCGATGAACAACTTCATAATATTAATGAGTGGAAAATACCATGGTATGCCGATATTTTTAATTATATTGTAAGTTATATTTTTTCACCTATGCTGACACTGCAACAACAAAGGAAACTCATTCATGATGCGAAAGCATATTTTTAGGGTGAGCCTTATTTATATAAACAATGTAAGGATCTGATTATGAGAAGATGTGTATCATATGAAGAAACTATGTTGATCATTCAGAAATATCATGATTCTGAATTTAGAGGACATTTTAGGATTGATAAAACTGCTTATAAAGTTTTACAAGCTGGATTTTATTGGCCTACTATCTTTANTCTTAAATTATCTTGAAAAGTTTTTATAGTTATGCGAAAGAACTAATTTAGTTCTAAATTGGGAGAAATGTCAATTTATGGTTGCAGGAGGAATTGTGTTAGGGCATAAAATTTCAAAAAATGGTATGGAAGTAGACCTGCAAAAATTCAAGTTATATCTGAACTAATACCTTTTACTAATGCAAGAGATGTTAGGAGTTTTCTTGGACATGTTAGTTTTTACAGGCGTTTTATTAAAGATTTTTCAAAATTTACTAAAAATTTATACCAACTTTTAGAAATGGACAAGAAATTTGAATTCAATGAAAACTGTTTAAATGCCTTTGAGTTATTAAGGAAAAAAATTAATTACAACCCTTATTATAGTTTCTTTTAACTGGGAGAAACCATTTGAACTGATGTATGATGCTAGTGATTATGCTATTGAAGCTGTTCTTGGACAAAGGTATGAAAATTTTTTAAAAGTTATATACAACGCTAGTAAAACTCTTAACAATTCTTAAATAAACTATATTGTTTCTGAAAAAGAGTTACTGGTCATTGTGTATGCTTCAGACAAATTTAGATCTTTTTTAATTGGAACTAAATGTGTTGTGCACACTGATCATTCTGCTATTAAATATCTAATGCAAATGAAGAAGGTCAAACAAAGGTTAATTAGATGGACACTTTTAATGTAAGAATTTGATCTTGTGGTTATTGATAGAAAGGGAACTGATAATCAAATTGTTGACCATTTTTCGAGATTAGAAAATCATGAATTATCTGACACCGACAATGAAATTACAAATAGTTTCCCTGATGAACAACTTTATAATTTTAATGAGTGGAAAATACCATGGTACGCTGATATTGTTAATTATATTGTAAGTGACATTTTGCCACCTATGTTGACATTTCAACAACAAAGAAAATTCATTCATGATGCAAAAACATATTTTTGGGATGACCCTAATTTATATAAATAATGTAAGGATCATGTTATGAGAAGATGTGTACCTTATGAAGAAACTAAGCTAATCATTTAGAAATTTCATAATTCTAAATTTGGAGGACATATTGGAATTGATAAAATTGCTTATAAAAAGTTTATAAGCTAGATTCTATTGGCCTACTATCTTTAGAGATGTTTATATATAAATAAAAACTTGAGATCGATGTCATGGAGTAGGCAATATATCTAGAAGAAATGAAATGCCTCTGAATTTCATGTTAGAAGTTGAGATCTTTGATGTTNCGACAAATGTATGAAAAGATTTTTAAAGTTACATACTACACTAGTAGAACTCATAATGATGCACAAATTAACTATACTGTTACTGAAAAAGAGTTACTAGCAATTGTGTATGCTTAAAAATTAAGATCTTATTTAATTGGAGCTAAATGTATTGTGCATACCGATCACTCCAATATTAAATATCTGATATAAAAGAAGGATGCTAAACCAAGGTTGATTAGATGGATACTTTTGATGAAAAAATTTGATTTTGTGGTCATTAATAGAAAGGGAACTGATAATCAAATAGCCGATCATTTGTCAAGATTAGAAAATCAAGAATTATTCGACACTGACAATGAAATTAAAGATTGTTTCCCTGATGAACACCTTTATAATATTAATGAGTAGAAAATACCATGGTATGCTGATATCGTTAACTACATTGTAAGTGATATTTTGCCACTTATGCTGACATTGGAACAACAAAAGAAATTTTTTCATGATGCAAAAGCATATTTTTGGGATGAACCTTATTTATATAAGCAATTTAAGGATCTTATTATGAGGAGATGTGTTCCTTATAAAGAAACTGAGCTGATCATTCAGAAATGTCATAATTCTGAATTTGGAGGACATCTTGGGATTGATAAAACTGCTTATAAAATTTATAAGCTGGATCTTATTGGCCTACTATCTTTAGAGAATTTTATAAATACATAAAAACTTGTGATCCATGTCAACGAGTAGACAATATATCTAGAAGAAATGAAATGCCTNTTATACTGACACTGGAACAACAAAGAAAATTCATTCATGATGAGAAAGCACATTTTTAGGATGAGTCTTATTTATATAAATAAAGTAAGGATCTTATTATGAGAAGATGTGTACCTTATGAAGAAACTAATCTAATCATTCAAAGATGTCATGATTCTAAATTTGGAGGAAATTTTGAGATTGATAAAACTGCTTACAAAATTTTACAAGCTGGATTTTATTGGTCTCCTATCTTTAGAGATGTCAACTAGTAGGCAATATATCTAGAAGGAATGAAATGCCTCTGAATTTCATGTTAGAAGTTGAAATCAGTGATGTTTGGGGATTAGATTTCATGGGACCATTTATTCCTTAATTTGGGAACTTATACATATTAATTGCAGTAGACTACGTTTCAAAGTGGATTGAAGCACAAGAGAACTTATATATATTAATTGCAGTAGACTACGTTTCTAAGTGGATTGAAGCACAAGATTTACCCTCGGAACTTGTATATATTAATTGCAGTAGACTACGTCTCTAAGTGGATTGAAGCACAAGCTTTACCTCGCTGGTGGCGCTAAACCCTTCATATGGGAACTTATACATATTAGTTGCGGTAGACTATGTTTCAAAGTGGATTGAAGCACAAGATTTACCTCGTTGTGACGCTAAAAGTGTTCGAGATTTTTAATAAAAAATATTTTCACTAGATACGGAATGCCTAGAATGATTATCACTGACGGAGGTACGTTTCTATGGAACCATTTATTCCTTCATTTGAAAACTTATATATATTAATTGCAGTAGACTATGTTTCTAAGTGGGATTGAAGCACAAGAGAACTTATATATATTAATTGCAGTAGACTACGTTTCTAAGTGGATTGAAGCACAAGATTTACCCTCGGAACTTGTATATATTAATTGCAGTAGACTACGTCTCTAAGTGGATTGAAGCACAAGCTTTACCTCGCTGGTGGCGCTAAACCCTTCATATGGGAACTTATACATATTAGTTGCGGTAGACTATGTTTCAAAGTGGATTGAAGCACAAGATTTACCTCGTTGTGACGCTAAAAGTGTTCGAGATTTTTAATAAAAAATATTTTCACTAGATACGGAATGCCTAGAATGATTATCACTGACGGAGGTTAATGAAAAATATTTTACTAGATACGGAATGCCTAGGATGATTATTACTGATGGAGGATCCCTTTCACTAGATACGAAATGCCTAGAATGATTGTCACTGATGGAGGCTCCCATTTTTGGAATAAACACATTCAGAGATTGGCAAAAAAATTTAATATTATTCATAGAATCTCTACTGCCTATCATCCTCAAACTAGTGGGTTAGCTGAAGTTTCTAATAGAGAGATTAAATAAAAACTTGAAAAGAATGTAACCCAAGTATAGTAGATTGGTCCACTAGACTAGATACAGCATTATGGACTTGCAGGACTGCTTATAAAATTCCTATTGGAATGAATCCTTACAGATTGATTTTTGGAATGACTTGTCACTTAAAAGTAGAATTGGAGCATAAAGCATATTGGGCAATTAAAGAATTCAATTATAATTTAAAAGATGCTGGTAAGAAGAGATTGTTACAATTTAATGAATTGGAAGATATAAGAAATGAATCTTAGGATAACAACATAATTAATAAGGAGAAACTAAAGTTATGGCATGATTGAAAGATTAACCTGAAGAACTTTTCACCAGGACAAGAAGTTTTGTTTTATAATACTAGGCTAAACTTATTCCCTCGGAAATTGAAATCTCGTTGGTTAGGAACCTTTACTGTGACTCAAGCTTATACTTACGGAGCTGTTGAAATTGAAGATCAGAAGACTAGAAATAGATTTAAAGTAAATGGAAAGAGACTAAAATCATATTTTGAGGGTAAAAGACCATATTTTAAAAAGGTTTTAATGATGAGTCAACTTGAATAATGCCTGAAAAGGTCGGGCTGACGACGTTAAACAAAGCGCTTTATAGGAGGCAACCCATAGTTATCTTTACTTTTATTGTGATTATAGTAGTTTTTATTTGAAATTATCGTTAGTTTGTGGTAGAATTGAACTCTACTACTCATAATTACCCTAGAAATATCATAAAAATTGGGTCCATAGAGAAAAATTGGAACACATTCGGACCAGAGCGAAATTGTGCAATTTTTTCCTTGGATGCCGACGGCGGGTTTTTCTCAAGAGTCCACGCAAATAAATATAGAAGGCTCAGCGATGGCGCCCTTGACGCCGCCGAAGGCGAGACCGTCGGGATGGCAGTTTCTTGAGTTTGAATGGCGGTTTTTGGCAATTTTTCGGCGCGAGTTACCCCTTTTAAACTCCCAAATTCGATTCCTAAGTTCATATTTCCTCTAAAAACAAAGTGAAACTCCACCAAACTCATTCTTATGGCGTCCAATTCCCCTGATAATCTCAGAATGCGAGTGTTCAACTGGAGAAAGTTTATTAGTGCGGAAGCGCAGCGAATCTTCAACAAGGTACTAAGGAAGAAAAGATTGATCATGGAATGAGGATTCATAAATTGTGGATTGAATAATCCCTCTACCTCAATTGAAGAGATGATAGTATGATGAAGATGGGAAGTATTGTGCTATACTGATGCCACCGTAGTTGTTCCTGTGGTGAAGGAATTTTAGGCAAATTTGGACGGAATCAACCAGGGAGTCGTTTATGTGCTAGGTAGATGAATAACTTTTACTCCTACACGAATCAATGAATTATACATGATCGAGAACATTCCTGTCTGCCATTATTCCAACTTCATCCTGACAAGAAACCAGATGAATGAAATTTACCAATATTTAACAGAAGAAACTGAAGACTAGGAAAGGAGAGAAAATGGGTATGTTAGTTTCCCGTTTCGAAATACTTTCACTTCTTCATTTCTGTAAAGCTGTTACCAACAATGAAGATTGGTAAATTTTCTAAGGAAAGTTTTATTTTGAATTACTGCATCTAAATGGGACTCTCAATCGGTATTGGATCAATAATTGTGAAGTCGGTTTTGGGCCTGATCGTTCATGGATCAACTTATGGGCTTGGACACACTCTTCCATAATTTTCTTACTTTGCAGTCAGTTCCAAGTATCCTACAAAAATTCGGAAAATGTAATTCTACCTTGGAAGCCTTGGACCCAACTGAGAGATTCCCAGCTTTTGAAGATGAAAATGACATGACTATTATAGTAGATCAAGCGTCTCAAAATTTACTATCAATTCAACCCTTAGTTCCTAACAAGACTCTGGTGACCATGCGCAGAATTAAGAAATTCGAGAATGAGGTACAAAATGTCATGAATGCAATTAATAATATCTCTGATTTCTTCGATCATCTAAAAAACATTTTGAGCACTCTAGACATATAGAAGGTAGTTTTATATAGCTGATGAGGAGGATGAAATTGATAGAAGAGGATTCTATTGAAGAATTTCCATACCGACACTTTTATAACCTCTTCGTTCATGTGTAATCAATGGGTGATCTCAGAGGAGAATCTAGTACTGAATCTGAAGAATAGTAGATTTATACGCTACTTGTCTGTCTTTGTATGTAATTTGATTTGAACTTTGCATTTGCTTTATTTTAGAATTATGCTTTTAGATCTCTGTATAGTTGAGACTAACATATAATGTTTTGTTTTCAACATTTTTAGTGTTGTGGCTTAGATTGCGATGCTGAATTAATATATTAAGGTTGAGAAAATACCAAACTTAGGTGTATTATATGTAACTCTTGGAATTTATATATAATTGTGATGTTTCGTGTTGTGAAAGTTTATTTGTGATAATTACTTCATTTAATCACTTAAAATTATGTTTATAATGATTGAACGGATGTTGTTGAGGCTTGAAATTGATTGAAATCNCTTTGCGTGTTGTAGCTTGGATTGTGACGCTGAATTATTGTGTTGAGGTTGAGAAAATACCAGACTTAGGTGTGTTATGTAACGTACATTGTACCTCTTGGAATTTATACATAAATGCGATGTTTTGTGTTGTGAAAATTTATATGTGCTAAGTACATCATTTAGTCACTTAAAATTATGTTTATAATGATTAAAAAGATGTCGTTAAGCCTTGAAATTGATCAGAATAGCAAAAATCTGGAATTTGGACAAAATCAATAGAGCCCGCTGACAGCGCCCTCGACGCCGCCGATTTCGAGATTTTCCCGAAACTTAGGATTTAAATTCCAATAGAGCGCACCGAAGTTGCCATAGACACCGTCGACGGCGAGCTCACGAAAAAACACCTTTAACCACGATTTTGACCAGTCAATCACCACTATTCATCATCCCCTTCCTCCTAAAACACCATTTTCGAACTAGGGCTTGAAAGATATTGGATTGGTAGGCCATTTCAAGGATTTTTTACACCAGATTTGATCATCTCTAGGTAAGAGCTTCACTCCAAGCTAAAAATATTTGATTTTCACTATGGATTTCTTCCACATTGAGGAGATCCAAAAATTTTGAGAATGTGAAGAAAATATTGGGCAGAAATGATTTCTTCCACATTTAGGAGATCCCAAAAATTTGAGAATGTGAAGAAAATATTGGGAAGAAATTGATGGAACTTAGTAATTTCTTCCACATTGAGGACACCCAAAAAATTTGAGGATGTGAAGAAAATTTGGGAAGAAATTCAAGGATCTTAAAGTTGAACTTTTAGAATTACTATTAGAAGCCATGATTTGTA
The DNA here is from genome assembly GCA_002079205.1 of Phalaenopsis hybrid cultivar. NCBI lineage: Eukaryota > Viridiplantae > Streptophyta > Magnoliopsida > Asparagales > Orchidaceae > Phalaenopsis > Phalaenopsis hybrid cultivar. Next base: position 93,662 of record JXCR01060254.1, read on the forward strand.
TAATTTTTGGAATTTTTCTATAATTTGATTAGATTAAAATGGCTCCACGACAAAATAGAAGAGTTGAGTTTGATGAGTCTCGCTTCGTCAATGCGATGGCTTAAAAAAAATTTACTTCCATATTTAAAGGAAAGAAGTACATACATGATCAAGTTTTTGAAAGTCCGGGAGGAGAGATTGAATGAGTTATTGCTGAGCAGAGGTAAGAAAACTTTTGTTACACCATCAGTAAAGTTGATGCAAACATTGTGAAGGAGTTCTATGCCAATGTGATTTATTTTGATGATGGATTCGTTCAAGTGCGTGGATTTCCTGTTGAGTTTACTACCGCCCGCACCAACACTTTTTATGAAGTCCCAGACTCTTATAGCTGCCAATATGAATCCTTTAGTACAATGGAAGGCCCCCTTAATGATGTGATCAACTTTCTCACTGATGGGAAAGGAACATGGAAGATAAAATAGCGAGAACGAGTAATTTTTTCTGCTTCCATGTTGAATGCCACCTCTAAGGTGTGGCACTATTTCATTTCCTCTACTCTTAAACTGACGTATCACCATAGTGAGGTAACTAGAGATAGAGGTATTCTGAATTTCTGTATTCAGAATAATAGAACTATAAATGTGGGGAGAATTATTCTTAAGAATATGTTGACNGACAGCGAGATCTCAAAAAAACACCTTTAACCATGATTTTGACCTGTCAACCGCCACTATTCATCATCCCATTCCTCTGAAAAATGCAAATTTTGACCTAGGGCCTGAGAGATCTTGGATTAGGAGGCGATTTCAAGGCATTTAGACAACGAATTTGATCATCTCTTGGTAAGAGCTTCACTACAAATGAGAAATATTTGATTTTCACCATGGATTTCTTCAACATTGAGGAGATCCAAAAATTTTGAGAATGTGAAGAAAATATTGGGAAGAAATTCATGGAACTTAGTGTTGAACTCTTAGAATCACTTTAAAAAGCCATTATTTGCATATTTGAAGTATATTTTGGAAATTTTCTATAATTGTGATTAGATTGAAATGGCTCCATGACAAAAGAGATAACTTGAGTTTGACGAGTCTCGCTTTGTCAATGTGAAGGCTCAATCAATGTTTACTTCAGTGTTTGAAGGAAAGAAATGTATAGAAGATAGAGTTTTTGAGAGTCCAGGTGGAGAAATTGAACGAGTTTTTACGAGCGGAAGTGGGAAAACATCTGTTACACCACCAATAAAGCTGCTGCAAATATTGTGAAAGAATTCTATGTCAATGTGTTCGATTCTGAAGACGAAATTGTTCAAGTGCGGGGATTTCCTGTTGAATTTAATGCCGCCTGCTTTAACACCTTTTACGAAGTCCCAGACTCTTATAGCTGCCATTATGAATCCTTCAGTACTATGGAAGACCTATCACCATAGTGAGGTAATTAAAGTTAGAGCTATTTTGAATTTCTGTATTTAGAATAATAAAAATATAAATGTGGGGAGAATTATTTTTAAGAAGATATTGACTATGGCAAGGAGTGAAACAAGTTGAGGTCTAAGACATCCTGACCTTATTTATGCACTTTGTCAACTTTCTGGAGTGGAAGCTGGAGGTAATAAAGAATGGGTTTACCCTATGAAACCCATTAGTAAAGCTAATTTGAAAACTTATGAATCCCATGATAATGGGTTTATCCTATGAAACCCATTAGTAAAGCTAATTTGAAGACTTATGAATCCCATGAGAAATGGAGAACTTGAAGTAGGAGTCAAGAGCCTTCTACTAGTAGAGATGTCCCCTCTACAAGTTATGACCTTCCGCCTTGGAAGTAGGAGTCAAAAACCTTCTACTATTAGAGATGTCCCCTCTACAAGTTGACCTTCCACCTTATCGTTCCCCTACTCTGACTGATTTGATGAATGTGTTGACATTGCAACGAAAGAGTATAGAATTAATAAATGAAAGGATTGGAGGTTTAGAACGTCAACATGATTATGATAGTGAGTACATGCAGAGGCATTCAGATTTTGAGGTAGCTTATTACGAAGCTCAAGCTCGACACTACAGAGGTGATCCTGATATTACTTTCCCTGAGTGCCCTCGATATACACAGTATCAGCCCAATCCACCGGCTGATCAAGGAGACAGAGTCATAGTTTGGGATTTTGATATCTGAATGTAGATGATGTACTAGTACTTTTATTTTTGTAATCTTTTGTAATAAAAATGGATGTTTGTGTGTATTTGAACTTTCATTTTTATTGTTATGTTGTGCTTGGATAATTTTAATTTTTGTTATAAAGTTAGTGTGGTAGTTAAAGTTTGCATTTTTAGTATAATGGATGTTAATTAGTACTTTGTGAATTGTAATGTAATTTTTATTTTGCATTTTAATTGTAATTGTTTTGTTTAGTATTGTGGTTGTGTTAGAGAATTATTGTGTTTATTTAATGTTTTAGTTTTGTACTTATTTCAAAATTTCATTACCCAGCAATTTCTCTAATGATTTATATATGTATAAAGCTCCTATTGTTATAGACCAGGTGAAGTAAAATATTTTTGAAGGACTGCAACAATTTCAGAGTGATGAAAATGGCTAAAATACTGAGGTATGATATATATTTATAGTTTTTTTCTTTCCACCTGTATCATTTCATATTGAAAAATTTAAGTTTGGTGGAGGGAAGAAAAAGATAAACTATTAGATGTCCTCTATTTAAATTTTTTAAAAAATTATTAATATGATTTTATGTAGTGAATTTAATTCAAGGAACTATATTTTGTAGTTATTTAAATATTATGGTAGATTTAAGGGAATATTTTTGTATTGAAAATTAATTTTGTAACTTAAGATATTTAGTATAATAGAATAGACTATAGTTAACTATTTAAAGTAAAGGAAACTATACTTTGAAGTATTAAGAATCTCGAAATTCATTTGAGAAGAAAAGATTGTGGATCAATGATGTAAAGGCTATGAAATATTTATAAGGTAAAGGAATGCTTTGAGTTTCAAATTTAGGGAAAGAAAGGTGATGTTCAGAATTATTAAAGGCTATCTCGATATAATAATCCTCACTTGAAAAAGGAAAAAGAAAGAATTGACAACAATCCCTGAAAAGAAAAGAAAAATATATAGGATTGAAAGCAATCCAAATGAAAAAAGAGAAAATATAGAAAAAAAATATGAAGGTGAGGAGAAGCTTGAGGATATGCCTAATAAAAAATTGGCTTCACTGGACCTACCTAAAGGGAAAACTTAAATACATTTCTGAACTTATATTTATGAAATAGATCTTTTACTAGTAGTGTTCTCATGAAATTCCTATCATTTGGATATTCTAAGTGACATAATATTGCAACATATAGTCATTCTTGAAATGAATAGAAGACTAGAACTCTTAAACTTGATGGACTTAATATTGCAACATATAGTCATTCTTGAAATGTTAGAAAAGTAGAACTCTTAAACTTGATGACTAGATAATCTTGTGGCTATAGAGTTAATTTTATTACTTGAATTAGAACTCTTAAACTTGATGACTAGATAGTCTTGTACCTACAGAGTTAATTTAATTACTTGAAATTTTTCTAAAAATTTCACTATGGTATCTAATCTTTAAATCAAAGAAAAGAAAACTAGAACTCTTAAACTTGATGACTATATAATCTTGTGGCTACAGAGTTAATTCAATTACTTGTTTTTTCTCTGAAAATCTCACTATGATATGTACCTATAGAGTTAATTTAATTACTTGAATTTTTTCTAAAAATCTCACTATGGTATTTACTAAATAAGACTTATGCTTGAAATTTTTTTGAAAATCTTACTATAGTATTTACTTAAATCAAACTTATAGTATTTCTGCATTAAAACTTTACCCTCTGAAAATCTTACTATGGTATTTACTTAAATCAAAGTTATAGTATTTCTGAATTAAAACTTTATAAAATCACACAATGATATTTATCTAAATCAAACTTATAGTATTTCTGAATTAAAACTTTATTACAATTGATCATAAATTTTATGTAGTACTAAAATTACTTGAGGACAAGTAATTGTTAATTTTGGGGGATTTTGACTAAAGGAAAATATGTTGAGATTTTCATACCTATTTTACATTGTTTTTGATGATATTGCTAAAGAAAGGCATTTTTTATGTTTTGTTGCAGGAATGATGAATTAGGGTCATTAGAGCAAAAAGATGCAAAAAGGAGTGAATTTGGAGCAAAAAGGACCAAAATGTTAAGATTTGAACTAGGGCGCTGACGGCGAGCCCAACGACGCTGACGGTGGATTTTTCCTGAGACTCTAGATTTAATTCACTTAGAAGTCCCATCGATGGTGCCCTCGAGGCTGCCGACGGTGAGCTCGACGGTTATGTCCAATAAAGCATTGGATGAGGACGAATTTTGGAGGGGTGCTTAGGCAACACTTGGAAAAACTCATCCACAACTTTAAAATAAGATTTTGGCAGAAAATAGAAGAGGTCCTCGATGTTAGAAAGGTCCTTAAGGTTAGAGAGGTTCCATTAGTGTATAGAGAATTTACTAGAGTATCTAAATTGTGAGGAATTCTTTGAGAGATTGTAAGAGTGGAGGGAAAGTGAGAGATTTCTTCCTCCTTGCCGCTTTGAAGAGAAATTCTATGTGCTGTAAAGAAAGGAAGAGATTCAGAGGAAATTCCAGGAGTTTACTTAGGGAGAAATTAGAGATAGGTTTATTTACTTATTGTAGTTGTATGACTTTGCTTTTATATATAAATTTCGAGTTTTGTTGTGTTTTTTCCATGAGATCTGAGTAGTTTTCTCTGTCTTTCCCCTTATCTCGAGATTTGTGAATTGGCGATTTGAATTGGTAGAGCCATGAAAATATTAAAGAAATTGTGATGATCTTTTCACTTCGATCTTAATTTTCTTTCAATTTGGCCAATTAATTTGTTAAAATATGTTGAGTTTTACAACTAAAGTGAAGATTATTCAATCTAGCCAATTGATTTGTTAAAATATGTTGAGTTTTACAACTAAAGTGAAGTTTACCAATCTGGTCAATTGATCTGTTAAAATATGTTGAGTTTTACAACTAAAGTGAAGATTACATCTAAGAATTGGGAGGTCAAAGCCCTTAGAAATTGGGTGCAAATAAATAGGGAAATGAAATTATCGGGCATAGAATTGGAGATTTGGGGAGGTCAAAGCCCTTGGAAGTTGGGTGCAAATAAATAGGGAAATAATATTATCGGGCATTGGAGGTCAAAGCCCTTGGAAGTTGGGTGCAAATAAATAAGGAAATAAAATTATCGGGAGTAGAATTGGAGATATTTGATTTGTTAAAATATGTTGAGTTTTACAACTAAAGTGAATATTACATCCAAGATTCAGGGATAAATTTGTTAAAATATGTTGAGTTTTACAACTAAAGTGAAGATTACATCCAAGATTCAGGGAGTAATTTGTTAAAATATGTTGAGTTTTACAACTAAAGTGAAGATTACATCCAAGATTTAGGGAGGTTAAGCCCTTGGAAGTTGGGTGCAAATAAATAGGGAAATAATATTATCGGGCATAGATTTGGAAACCTTGGAAGTTGGGTGCAAATAAATAGGAAAATAATATTATCGGGCGTAGAATTGGAGATTGTCTTGGAAGTTGGGTGCAAATAAATAGAAAAATAAAATTATCGGGCTTAGAATTGGAGATTTTAGAGTGACAGACTAAAATCCCTAATTCGGTCCTATCATTTGGGTATTAAAATGTAGATGTTAGCTCTCAGGCGAGGGGAACGTGGGAACTCCGAAGTGAGATCCCGTATCCTCCCAACCTAGCCGCAAATTCAGTAAACAAGCGTAGGATTAGTCATTTTTCTTTATGCTTGGACCAAAGGGTAAATAATAGGTATGCTCCTTTTTTGCACAATACAAATTGAACTAATTCTCTTTATCCATTCACTATAATTTCTTGACAAGGAGAATGATGTTTTCTTATATATTGAATATCACGTCGAACCTTCATTAGTATAATTAATTATTTAATAATTATTAAAATTACATATTTATTTCAATTAAACCCTCATTAGCATAATTAGTTATTTATGAGTTATTAAGAAAATTACATATTTATTTCAATTGTCTATTTTAACCCTAACTTTCTATCATTAGTTATTTATTAGTTATTCAAATTATTTACTTATTTCAATTGCCTATAAAACCTTCATTAGCATAATTAGTTATTTAATAGTTATTAAAATTATATATTTATTTCAATTGCCTACCCTCATTAGTGTAATTAGTTATTTAAGAGTTATTAAAATTACATATTTATTTCAATTGTCTATTAGTGACATATTAGTAAAATTAGTTATTTAAGAGTTTAAAATTACATATTTATTAAATTGCCGCACTCTTCATTAGTATCATTAGTTATTTAATAGTTATTAAAATTACATAATTATTTCAATTGCCTAATAGATGACAGATAAGCAATTTGAATTATATTGTTGTGATTAAGTGTTGATTTTCTAAAATCTTAGTTCATAGATAAGCAATTTGAATTATATTGTTGTGATTAAGTATTGCTTTTCTAAAATCTTAGTTTGTAGTGATAAGCAAATTGTATTCCATTGTTGCGATTAAGTATTGATTTTTCTGAAATCTTAGTTCATAGTTCTTATATTACTCCATGTGGGATCGATATCTATAACTACATTAGAGCCCTATATTACTTGAGCGATACGTATACTTGCATTGATAAGCGTGACTTTAAAATTATTGAATATTTTATACAACCATATTTATCGAATCTATAACTGTTATTAAGTTTTTAGTGCAGTTACTGAGGAATTAAATCTTTTAGCAGCAGTATTAAATACTTATAATTTTAAGCATATATAAAGTTGCTGTCAGTAATATTTGGTACAAGTAAATTAACTTACTATCATGCCTTGTGTGATGAAAATGGGTTCGATCTTAATGATGTATAATAGCTTGTCCATTCACTCTCTTATATATATCGAATACAACGCAATGACATTACTTATGGTAGCTTTCCCCTTTACTGTGAAGCTAATTTTGGTGAAGGTTGTTGCTGCTCTTGCTGTCTATAATCGTGAACTTTAAGTGTGGAGGCTTTCCTCTTACTGTCCCTACTCGTGGGTCTATTTTATGGTGGCTTTTCTCTTTTTCTTGTGCCTACCCGTGAACATTTCCGTTGGGTTGACTTCTTTTGTCTTGCTTGGTTGTTTCCTTCTTTCTCCTTTACCGTGAGTTAGGCTTGGTGGCTTTGGTTTGTTGTCTTTGCCATGAGATTGGTGGCTTTTGGTCCGCTGTCTTTATCGTGAGGTTGGTGGCTTTGTTCTACCATCTTTGCTGTGATTTTGGCTTGGTGGCTTTGGTCTGTTGTCTTTTCTGTGAGGTTGGCCTGATAGTTTGGGTCTACTGTCTTTACCGTGAGTTTGGCTTGGTGGCTTTGGTCTGCTGTCTTTGCCGTGAGATTGGTTTGGTGGCTTTTGTCTGCTGCCTTTATCCGTTGACATCCCAATTGGTTCACTTTGTCCTGTTTGATTGATTCTCTGTTGTTCCTGGCTGAAAACATTCATATAAGTAATTTCATGGCTTATCCGACATAAAAAAGCTTTTGTTAAAGATGGAATAGAATGGATTTGATATTGGCATAGCTTTTGGAAATTTAGAAAGTTGCTTCCTATGGGTTACTCTCTTTTGCTTTGTGACATATGAAAAGTTCTTGAAACATTTTTTAAAGAAATCATGAAGTTGATATAAATTGAGTTCATGAAGGGTTTGAAAAATCATAAAATTACCATTTAGAAAGGATACCCTTCTGGGATTTATCCAATTATATAAAATTTGAGAAAACGATATCCTTTTTGGATTGATTCAAGGATCTTGTGTTCTCTTTTGAGGATTGTTTCACTTTTCTTATCTTTCAATTTTTTGGGTTGATCAATTCCTCTTCTCTCTCATCCCCATTTTTATTCTTTTTTTCCTTGCTTCTTGGTTCAATTTTCTGTGCTTATGTCTGATACATAAGTGCTCATGTAAAGCCTTTTACTATATGTGAAACCATCAAGCAAGGTCGCAAGTAGGTTGGTTTTATTTTGGGGCTTAGGGTGATGATGAAAAAGACATGCCGGCAGTAGAGCAGATTTATATCTCATCCTACAACACCAAGACTCAATTCTGGGACCCGATGAACTGTAGGATGAAAGTATCACTTACCGACACAAGACTAGCGGGGGACCCGTACCTTCTTAGGATGTTGGTGGTCTTACGTCCGACATCATGATAGACTCATGGACAACTGTGCTTTTCAAAATCGATAAGAGCAGATATGATAAGAATAGATACAATATTTATAAAAATATTTTCATAGTAAAAAAAATTGATACAACTTTCTTTTTGTATGCCTGAAATCTATATGCATGCCAAAAATAATAAATTTTAAATATATTTTACAAATTTGTTGTCCACCTGTTGATTACCTGGGCTAAGGAGTACCCTTCTAAGTTAGGTTTAGTAGGACATCCTTCTAGTAAAGTGGCGGATTTTATACATTCGGGTGACCGAGCAGCCTTCGACGACCCTTGAGTACAAATATATATATTTGAGCCTAGCCCCGACTCGAGTGCTTGCGGTCCCCTCTTTTTTAGACTTTATCTTATGTTTTATTGGAATTTTTTGGGACAAAGCACTCAAGGTCTTTTGTTTGGGATTTTTTTGAGGTTTTTATAGTTTTATTTGAATTGTTACTCATTAATTTTCTCAAGTTTTCCATCATGGATTATTCGTCGATTTTCTCGAGTTTTTCCAGGCAATGTTTTCTTCTGTTTATATAGTGAATAATAGCTAGCTTAAAGGAGCAGCAGGCCTCCCAAATATACAGGTTTGCTTTAAATTACAATATTTTTCTTCATAGCATGTTATACTATTCTCCTAGAATGTTAACTATTCTCCCAGCATGTTATACTATACTCTTCCTTTTAGTGTTCTACTATCTTTTTGTGCTCATGAATCCACGGTCGACCCAATAGAGCGTTAAAAGAGGTGTCGGCGTCGATGATATGAAATTTAGCGGTCGTCACAAGTTCTCCAACCTTCATAAGTAATGTAATTGATCCGAGGGATCTTTATCGCTTTTGGTTGAATCCTCTTAACATCATTTTATCGGCCGTAAGCTCTTGAGCTTCAGTATCCAAATAGGCCTTTGTCCATAGGCTCATCAAGTTAAGAGAGGCTCTAGGATCCACTAAAACTTTGGATAACACAAATCTGTCAATGTTGACAGAGATGTAGAGTGGAAGATTGTGATCGGTGGTACCGAACAACAAGTCTTCATCTGTGAAGGTTACCCTAGGCTGTTCTTTGAATGAACAAACTTCATCTGAGAATGTGCTGGCCAACTGAGCTAACCAAATTTTTGGGTTAAGCAAAGCTGTAACCAGAGACTCTCTCATTTCTTTTGACAGGATCAGAGCGTCGTAGATGCTTAGTCGGGCCTGCAACTTCCTAAGATGAGCTAGCACATTGTAGTCTACTTTGTGTGATCCTCTGATTTTATCTTGATTATGTGGTTCTTCCACTTGTGGAGGTGGGGGTATCTCTTCTCGAGTCATTATCTGTTTTCCTTTTTCTTTTGGAGCTGTTCTTGGCGATAATACTTTTCCACTCCTTAAGTTAACTTTTGTGACTTCTTCTTCTTGAGATATCATTGTTGAATCTTCTGGTGTCTTTTCCACTCCTTTGAAAAGATCTAAGTTGATGGAAAGCGGTGTACCATGATGCTCAAGAATTGGTTCTTCGTTATTGGTGCTGTCGTAAGTGGTATTATTGATGTCTTCTTTGGACTTGACAATGAGTTCATCAGAGTCAAGTACGATTTGAGGATCATTTTGGGGATCGAGATCGAAGCTAGATCAATCACAATCATTTACGTTATCACTAGAAACAGTTAAAAGATAGCTGAAATCACAATCATTATATTCGTAAGACCCCGGAGGGACAAAAAGATAATCATACAAAGTGAGGGGTTCAAGGATTTTCTTCCCCAAAGCTGAGACAACCCATCGAGTAGGGGTAGCCCCTATCCTACCCGCCATGCTAACAATCTTTGTAGTGATGCTTTTCTTCTTCTTCTTTATCCATGTCGATGAAGAATCTCCTGACAAAACCTTCAACTTGGGCTTGGTATATTTTGTACTTTGAATGGAGGCTTGTTTTGATGCAGACTGGATCTTGTTCAGTATTTTCTTGAATGATCTGCTCTAGACCTCATTCCATCGTTCTTCAGTATTCGTTGAAGCTTGTTTCAATGAATTTTGAATTTGATTAAGGACCCTCTTGAGTTCATCCCAAGTTGTGCTCCATCCATCTATTCCGGTATACAGATCAATTAGGGAGATTGGCTCAGTCGAAATCATATTTATGGAACCTTTTTCAAGTTCTTTTAAATATTCTTTCGGGATTGTTATGTTCTCTTTTTTAAGTTTCCTTTCAAGCAAGTCCTTAAAGATGAAGCATTTTTCTATAGTGTGCCCAAGCACTCGGTGGTATGGGCAATAATTTGGTTCATTCCTCTTATCCACCTCTTCAGGCTTCTTCGGCTCTGGTAGTTTGAATTCGGGCTTCTTTGTCAGACTCCTAAATATTTTAGGTATAGCTTCATCCTTGAAAGAATACACAATTTTCTGTCACTCCGACAGGGATATTCCTTTATCCCCTGTTTGAGGTGATCCCTCTTGAGGCGGCGGCTGGTTGGATTGACTATTTTGTTTCTGAGAGTATTATGACGAAGACTGGCGATGTTCTTCTGCATATATTTTTATCGGCTGCTTTCCTTTGCCGATGGTTGCTACTACTCCTGATTTATTCTCAAACACTTTGGTTAACTAAGCCTTTTCATGTGGCTCCATGTGCTTTATTTCTTCTTGAAGACTGCTAGCTTTACTGAGTAGCTTCTTGAAGGATTTGATGGTAAGTCCCTTAAGCATGAAAGCTACTAGCCCATGAATTCTCTTGAGTAGAATTTCAATCACATGATGTTCCTGTAGCTGAGTTTCACATTTCATGCTAAGGTTTCTCCACCTCAAAATATAGTCTACCAAAATTTCGCTAGGCTTTTGGTTTTCCATCAATAGCTTTCCAATAGACACATGGTGTTGTGCCCTGGAAAATCTTTTCAAAAACAACTTTTCTAATTCAGAAAATATTTTAACTAAATCATTGGGCAAGTCAGCGTACTAGTCTAAAGCAATTCCTTACAAGCTGGTGACGAATTACTGGCACAGTAGAGCTTCATTATTTCTCGTATTGCCATAACTGGCTTGGAAATGCACTATGTGCTGTCTGGAATTTCCAGTCCCATCGAATATATTGAAGTTTTGGGCAACAAAACCCTTGGGGAAAGGCACGACATTGAACTCCTTCGGGTAAGGTCTACCCTTCAAAATTGATGCACTGCCCTTGGATTGGGTTAAGGCATCCCGCACTTGTTTAACCATTTGCTTGAACTCCTTTTCTGGCATGGCACTTGATGGAAAATCTTTCTTCGGTTTCTCATCTTTGTTTGCTGAAGTAGCCTCTCTTCTTTCACCTAAAATGTGTATGATTTCTGGTTGATTAATCTCTGGAGAAGCCAATTGCGGTGCTTATGATTGCCCCTGAATGGTGGCCATGACAGTCATAGCTACAGTCATCTCTTCTATTCTTTTCTCCAGTAGACTGACTTACTCATCATTTAGGAGGATAACCCTACGCAGCTTATCTACGGCGTTCTCTTCGGTGTGAGGTTGAGCCTCGCGTGCAGATGTGGTGGCTCTAGTTTTGATTACATGGAAATTCATGAAATCTTCCTCCAAATAATCAATGTAATCAAAATCTTCATTGTCGCTATCGATAAAAACTCCATGTTCTCGAGCTAACTCGGAAATCTCGATCCTAAGTTTCTCAATTTTCTCTTCAATTATTGATTCCTTGATCGCATTAAGATCTGCAGTACTATGATGGACATCCTCTACTTGTTCTTTCATCTTGCTTGTTATTGTTACGACGATATCATATATCTCAGATCTTGGTTTCATTTGCTGTCCTGTAGGCTCACTGGACTGTATCAGTACAGCGACCTTGGGTACCCATACCTTTCTCTTTTTCGACTAAGATGTCCTAGGATGAAGCGTCTTTGGAAAAATATCAGTATATCGAGGGAAAGTATGCTCCCTGTGGTGTAGACTTTCTATAGTTCCAGGTAATTGTCTTGTCTTTGCCTTTGTGATTGTAGGAATGTCTCCATAATGGGTGACGAGTAAGATCTTCAGACCAAGTCTCGACTTAGCCAGTCGACGACCAGCGGTGCTGGTGGTAGTATAATCAGTAGTAATCACTACAGTATCAACTTTATTCCCTAAACAAAACCAAACGTGGATGTGAATAGGTGGCACTCCAGCTGTCTAGTGAGATTGTCTGGCGGATTTGATGCCCTTCAAAATTTCTTTCTTCATGCGAGGAGAAATTGCATCTCCCATACATTTAAGTAACTCGCTAACTGAACATCCTTCTTTGGTAGCAAGCCTTCTGAAAATTGCACTAACTCGAATGATAGGAGTGAACTTCTTCCTCTCCTCACTGTGTCCATGAAGTGACGGTAATGCAGCGGCAATTCTTCAGATACTCTCATATCCATTGGCATCTGTCAGAGGATGGAATCTACTTCCTCGCAGGAGTGGATAAATTTTTTGTAACACTTCTTCAACTTGATGGGGCTCCTCCTCAACAGGTGTCTCTTTGGGAGCCTGGGCTTTAATGGCCCTCTGAACTTTTCTATTGCGGTTCCTCCTTTGAGTTTTGGTAAGCGGTATAGTCCTCAAACTTGATCCGATCTAAAACACAGGTGGTGGGACAATTAATCCCTCAGTCGGATCCTCAATAATCATCACTTCTTTCCTCTTAGCAGCCGCGGGGCTAGCAGGTTTAGAGGGTTTCGCGACGACAGTAACTTTAGAATTTTTGTAGGTAGGGAAGTCTTGAAGGCAGTTCAAGTTATATTCTTCAGACAGCTCCTGCATTTCTGGAGCGGCGATCTTCATTACTACAAACAGGGCTTTCCTAAGGATGACCTCAAGATCTTCAAATCCAGCTCTGAACTTGATGGAGGGAGCAACTTTACAGGTGCTACGGTTTGTTGACAGGTTGTAGGAAAATGTCAGTGTTGGGTAAGCCATTGCAGCGGGCTTTAAAACAGAAAGTTTCAGGGTTAGCTATGTGGCCAAAACCTCATAATTTTTAGTGCAAGCACTGAAAGTAGAGGTTGATCTGTAGATCGAGTGGGTCTTAGTTTGTGAGTACTTTAACATCTTTCTTTATGAAAAAGTATAAAATTTAATTAATATAAGAAAATTTCAAAGTGCTCGTAGAAAAATACAATTTGGTTTAATTTGCGAAATAGCAAATCAAATTTGGAAGGGAGATGTGAAATATTTCAGGACCCAGTGCGAGACATATTTAGTGGCAGAAAATGCCCAGTGGAACTAGTCCACCGACACACCTATTGGGGGTCTGACCCCACATGAAAATTTAAAGAGTCCTTAATAGCATTCTGAACCCCTCTGTTGAAAGATGGTTGAACAGCTAGTCTTGAAGTCCAAGGAGTTGGTTGTACCATCCCAAGACAGAAATGGGTAAAGTGTGCCAATAGAAGAAGGGTAATTTGGTTGAAGTGAGACATGGACATATTACCGATGTGTGAAAATAATATTTCTTGATTTGTATGGAAAGAAAAGCCTGTCCCCAGCGGAGTTGCCAGAAGCTGTCGGCGCTATTTTTGGTTGGAGAGTTGCCTGTAAGATGTTGTCGGTCACCGGAATCGAAATCCCGTCGCCCGCTTCAGAAAGACATTTTAATTTACAAATATTTTTAATTTTAGAAAAATATGAAATCAAACTGACCCCATATTTATCATAGCTTAAATGAAAGAGCATTGTACCTTAAATCCTGTATCTATCCCGAAGGACAAACACAAGACTTGAGGATGAGGCTCGATCAAATAAACTAAGGAATATATGACGTCCGTTTGGTCTGCGAAACCTTTATATTTGTCGACAAGTTCCCCTATTTAATATAAAGGATTAAATAGGGTTTATATTAAGTTGGGTTCGGACATGCTTCCTATAAGGGCAAGCCCTATAGTTAATTACATCTTGAATGACCAAAGTCACCTAAGAAGACTCTCGATAAAAATTATGAAATATTATCTTTAAGGAATTTAAAATGGTAGCACTCTTCAATGATATCAGATGTAGAGGTGTGAAAGGGGATTGGTTCAAATTTGGAACATTTTATTGTAGAATCAAAGGAGGAAGAACTAGGGGATGTCATGGATCCAGAGGAGAACCCTGACGACTTCCCAAGCTATCCTAATGTTTGGCTTCAGTTTTGAGGAGAAAAAATTAAGTGTTTCATCCTACCAATTTTATTAGGTAGGGCTTACATTCGTGTGAAATAATAACACAAATAGCCTGAAAGATGTGAGGATTTAGGTCGTGGCAGACGACAACCTCGGAATCCTAAGACGAGTTAGGTGTTATATTATATAGCAGGGTTATACAAAGGCCTAAAGATAAGGTGAGGATTTATGTTGCATAAGCAAGCAACCTCGAATTCCTATGGCTTTGTTGTTTAAGTCTAAGGAATGAAGATTGGTTCAGTTGAGGAAGACAGATTTTGCTATTGAAGATGGCTGTGTTGCCCACCATGCTAGCTCCAAGCTTACTGTTGTGACGAATTTGAGTTTTCTAATGTGTCAAGTTATAATGTCAAATCAGGTGGCCCTATGGTTGAAGTTCTTTAAATTTTATGGGCGTATTAAAGTTGATTAGAGCGACACCGGTTAGGATCCTACAGTTCCCTCGTTCCAGCATCACTATATTAAAGTTGATTAGAGTGACACCGGTTAGGATCCTACGGTTCCCTCGTTCCAGCACCACTATTTTCTATTTGATTCACTTAGTCCAAATGAACTTACTAAACTCAACTTGATGAGTTCCATAATTTCATTTAGACCGTGGGAAGCCTCGCTAGCAACCATAGGTTACCTCCTCCGAGGGATTCCCAAACATCCGATAGAGACATCTTAATTTAGTTGAAGTTGTACTTTTATGTGATGTTTATGATTAAATTTTGAGTTGTTTTATATTTTGAATATTGTGGCGGTGAATTTTATCTTGGTTGACAATTTTGGTTTTGGTTTTAGTTTTGGTTTTGTGGCTATCCTGATAGTTTTAGTTTCATGCATGGTGACATGCAAGTTTGTAGGTATAAAAGCACAGTATGAAGATATAAGAAAGACAATAATGAAAACTGAAAAAGCTTACCTAGCGAGTCTTCTCGTTCCACCACCTGAAACTCAAAATGCATGTTAATGCAGTTTATATAGAGACAAAAAAGTAAGGTTTTGGTAGTTTTCCTAACCTTATGTCATGTCTTGGTGGGTCCTTAAGAGTTTAATTAAGGATGATTTTGTCAAAAAAAACATATTAAGTTTAGTAGATCTCCAAGGTATCTAACAGATCTAGATAAAGAAGCAGGTCCGTGCTACTTTCTCGCTATCTGGTGGAAAATCCCAAGTTCTTTTAAACTTATTATGTTACTTAATAATTCATCCTGTAAAACACCCTAATGCTCAATGAACATTGATGTTTCAATTATCCCTAAGAATAGGGTAATTATCACTTGTGATTCAATTTAAAAATTATGTGGGTGAAGACTCTTAAAGGGCCAAGTTAGTGTTGTTGGAACACTTAATAAAATTTTGACCCTAATTGGAATTGTAGTGTTTGAAAGATGTTTTAATTTTTAACGATATTTATTTTTCTAATCCTCATTTAAATGAAACTCGATTTAGCCTAAGTCACTACTAAGCCCTTAAGACCTAGGTGAGTGTCTTAATTAGTTTTGAATGTTAAGCTTTAGGTGGTTATAATTCATGATTTGAATTTTATTTGAAAATCAAAATAGGGGTAATTTAAATGAAACTTGATTTAGCCTAAGTCACTACTAAGCCGAAGACCTAGGTGAGTGTCTTAATTAGTTTTGAAAAGGTTAAGCTTTAGGTGATCATGACTCATATTTGGAATTTTATTTGAAAATCAAAATAGGAGTATTAAATTGATTAATTATTGACTTCAAAAGTCATAATCCCTAAGTCAGGATCATTTAATTTTAATAAACTTCCAAATTTTTAATGATTTAGAAATTTTCTAAATCCAGGATCATTTAATTTTAATAAACTTCCAAATCTTAATAATTTAGAAATTTATTACTAAGTTCAGGATCATTTAATTTTAATAAACTTCTAAATTTTAATAATTTAGAAATTTATTAACACTTGGATTTTATTTGAAAATCAAAATAGGGGTATTAAATTGATTAATTATTGGCTTCAAAAGTCATACCCCAGTCCAGGATCGTTTAATTTTAATAAACTTCCAAATTTTAATAATTTAGAAATTTATTAACTTATCCCTGGATTCATTTTATTTTAATTAACTTCCAAATTTTAATAATTTAGAAATTTATTAGCTTATCTTTTCAATTAAGAAAGTGAGGTTGGTTTCTACCAATTAACCTTTTGTGTTTCAAACACAAATTTTACTAATTTAGAAATTTATTAACTTATCTTTTTAACTAGGAAAGTGAGGTTGGTTTCTACCAATTAACCCCTTGCGTTACAAACATCAAATAAATTGACTAAGATCAGAGGTTACCCATTTCCCTCCTAAATTAAGCCTAAATGTTTATTAAGGCTAATTTTCCAAAATTACACATTTGCCCCTAAGGCTCTATCACTTCATAATTTGTCAAATTAAATTCAAGTGATTTTGAAATTTTTATCCTACCTCATTCATGGGTCAATTAAGACATGAGAGGAGAAAATGTGATCTCAAAATTTAATTTATTTTATATAATTATTTTCATGCAAAAACAGGATTTTTCAAAGAAAATTCCTGAATTTAATTTATTTTATATAATTATTTTAATGCAAAAATAAGATTTTTCAAGGAAAATTCCTCTTACCTCATTCATGGGTCAATTAAGACATCAGAGGAGAAAATGTGATTTTTGAATTTAATTTATTTTATATAATTATTTTAATGCAAAAATAAGATTTTTCAAGGAAAATTCCTCAATTTATTTATATAATTACTTTCATGCAAAAATAGGATTTTTCAAAGAAAATTCTTAACTTGACCAAGGTGACTCCTAATCTATTGAAATTTTTACAGGAGGTAGAACTAGACCAAAGAAGCCTTTAGACCAAATTTCATTATTTTTTGAATTTTAAGAATTATTTTAATTTCTGGTGTATTTATTAAATATAAAATATTTTAAATGGAGAAATTTAAGTTTTGTATTTTTTAAAAGTTTCCTTGAGGTCAGAGAACTCAGAGAAGAAGATTTTATATTTTTTTTAATTTTACTTGATTTATTGGAATTATTCTAGTGAAGACCCATTTTTAGCCTTTAAAAAATCCTTTTAAAGCTTTAAAATTCAATATCTCTATTTAGAAAACCATGAAAAATATTCTAATTGTTCCTAAGTGATTAGGAAACAATTTAGAACATTTCCATGAGTTTTATTATTTTATTTTATTTTTATAGATTTTTAATTATTTTAAATATTTAAAAAATAGGCTAAAAATGAAGTTTTTATTTTTATAAAATGCCCCTGATCACAGAGAACTCAAAAATAAGTTTTTATAAATTTTTGAATTATATTTATATTTTTAAAAATTATTTAAATGCCAAAAATGATGTTTATCTACAAAAATCAATTTAAGTTATCAAATGAACTCAAAATATTTTCAAATTTTTATGGTGAGTTCTCTGGATCATAAACAATAGTGGAGATAAAAAATCAAGCCATTTAAATATTTATATCTTTCAAAATTAATTATCTTAATGATTTAGTGTTTATGAAAATTAAGTACATTTTAAATGGCTTGACCAATGAAATTATTTCCAAAAGCTACTCTGGTCATGGTGGACCTTCCAAAATTTTCTTGGAATTTTCTAATCAACATTCTAATTTCCACGATTATTTTAAGGAAATTATGTGCAAAAACTTGAAAAATATGGATCTTTGTCTAGGAGCCTCTTCTAACTTTGGAAAAATTAGAGGATGTTTCCCTTGATAGAGGCTACAACATCCCAAAAATTCAAGCTATAGTGATAAGTCTACATGCATGAAGAAAGAAAACATTCAAATCAGTGTTTAATTAATTAAAAATAATACATGCATCACATGGACTAAAATTATTTCCACATTGTTCTCTTTTGTTCACTAAGCAAGAGGATATTTTTATTTTATTTTTATGATTTTTTTATACAAAGTTATGAATTCTTTAAGTTAGGGGTATTTAAATAAATAGGAAAAATCCCTATTTATCTATTTAAACAGCGCGTGCTGATTAAATCCTACATAGCTCCGAAGGCACGCGTGTTCGCTCTGGTTGGACGCCGCCATCCACGTAGCTGCTGACTCGTCCCGCGGTTTATGTTTCGGAGTGTTGTTTGGCTTGATCTCCTCCATCCATTCGATACACACTTGATCGAACGGCTCTCCTTCATCATCTTCGATAGAATGATCCCGTGACCGTCCACACTAAAACACCTAAGATCTCAGCTTAGACTCAACCAAATCACTTCGAGTTTGATCTTATGGACTAGTCTAAGTGAGACGAACACATTCATACGGTAATCATGCAATTAAATTAAGCCTAATCAAATGTAGAATCAAAATAGGCTCAAGAGGGAAAGAGGTTTTATACCTTTGCTCTGAGAAGTGAAGCTTCAATCAGAGGGACTTAGCACGTTTTTTAGGTTCCAAAGAGGCAATGGATTAAGCCTCTTGCTGTGGTGTGAGGTCTAAGTAGGAATTCGATCACCACCAAATTTGGGTGTTAGTCTAGAGCTATGGTAGAGGCTCTGTGGAAGGGGGATTTTATAGGGCTTTGGCTTATTTCACTGTTGTGAAGGTGTAGGTAGAGTTAAATTGTGTTTGGTGGAGTGTAGAGGTGTAATGAGCTCTGTCCTTATTTCAGGCAAGGTTTCAAGCTCAAAATTGAACTCCGGTAGTGGAAATTGGTGAGGGAAAGTAGTTGGGATGCACTGAGGGGAACTTAGGGAAGCTCTGTGGTCAATTTGGGGAGGTCTCTCTAAGGAACTTTCAGCACACCTTTCCATGGCCGTGAGAGGTGCTTTTTATAAAAATGGGAAAGGAGTGACTGCCATGGCCAATTAGAGGGTGTAATATGGTGCTTAGGTGGAGGGCATAGGAGCTCTACAATTCAATTTGGCTGAGCTGGCTTCTAAGTTTGATTTGGGTGAAGCTCCATGGGGGTGGCTCTTAGTTTGGCCATTTTCTAGCCACTAGGCTAGCCGGCTGGCCAGGGGGAGGTGGCTAGGTGTTCAGGGCATCCAGAGCAATCAATCACAACAAATGCAAATGTGTTTTGATTTAGCAAGGATATCTTAAGCATGTGTATTTTTGTGAATAAGCTCCATTAATTTGGGGGACCTTTGGTCCATGGTTTAGTTTAGGTGGTTATATGGGTTTTGGCTTAGTATTAGGGGTCAACTAATGGCTGGGGTGGAGTTAATTTGGTTGCTTTAGGGTGGTTGCGTCATATTTAGTGCATTGGTTCAATGTGGGTTCAAGTGATCAAATTTTAGGTTTTGGCTAGGTTATGCATATAAAATGACCCAAAATAAAATTGCATTTTGTGTGGATGATCGTAATGAACAACTTTGGTGAATGATGGAAGTGGTTTTGGGCTCAATTGAAGGGTCAATTTGGGGAAATCTTGAATTTTAATCAATTTGGTCATGTTGGGCTAGGCTTGGGTCTATGTTGAGCTAGAATTGGGCTAACTCCAAATTTTTTATTGTAAATGGTCAATAGGGACCTCATGAAGTGTTTTCAATATGAATTGGAGGCTAATTTGGGGTTTAAGGCAACCAATTGGGTGAAATTTGGGTACTTAGCCAATTTGTAGCTAAATTTGGGAATTTTAGATTTAGGCCAAAATGAAATGGATTTAAGGCTTCACCAAGGCCAACTGATGGTTGATTTTGATGTGTAGGAATATTATAAATATTTTTCAACATTTATTGGGGTCAATTGACTTGGCTATGAGTTCAATTTAGTGGGATTAAGTCATGTGACCAAAATTGGGGGTTTCAACCTATACCAAAAATTGGGCTCAAATCATGGGTGAATTAAGCTTAGATTTGGTCTAGTTTGGCCATATCACAAGTGAATTTGAGTTTAAGATTGAAATTGGGGTAAATTGAGATCAAATTGATGGACATTTGAGTTGAATTTGGGGAAATTTGGGACTTTAAAGAGCAATTTGAGGGTTTTGATCAAAGATGGTCAAATTGGCCAAATTGGGTCATGTGATAGTTGAGGAAAATGAAATTAGGAATATTTGGGAGGTTTTGGGAATTTTTTGGGATTTTTTGGAATATTTGGAATTTTGGGCCCAAGGAGTATTTTGGAAATTTAGCCAATTTGGGGATTTTGGGTATTTTGGGTGTTTTCAAGGTGTTTGAAATGATTTTTGAATAATTTTGGGTATTTTGAGTAAATTTGGGAATTTGTGGCCAAATTTGGGGTCCCAAGGGTATCTGGGTAGTTTAGGGAATTTGGGGGCAATAGGGTAGGTTGGGCATCTTAGTAGAGTTGGAGTACCAACCACCATTAATAAGCCATGGACCAATGGAAAACCCATTTTGGGTCCTCTATGTAGCAATCTTAGCTAAACTCTAGCCTAGGGCTAATGGGTTTAGGGAACCACCTACAGGACTCTCCCTAAAGTATCAAGGAACTAAAGCCTAGAAGTTTTGGGTTTAGGGTAGTGAGTGATTGTGACTGTAAGTGATTGCAAGTAAGTGCCTTAGCCCTAGAACAACACCCAAAGTCAACCTTAAGGTCCAGCAGTGCTAAGGGTGAGTCATCTTGAGTTTCCCTCATAGTGACCCACCCCAACTACTAAGTTCTAGAGGTTAGGACCAATATGTGGAACTTCAAGTTAAGTGGAGAAGAGCTTGAAATTTCTAATGGTGAGGGCTCCTTGTCTAGTTTTCTAAGAATAATCAGTAGGAAAGTCCTATGGCTAGGCCTTAGGCTACTAAAGAGGAAAAACTGAACCTCAACCAAAACTGAGGTCAACGGAGGGTTAATCCTAAGAACGTAGCTAATATTCATGAATTTGATGCATTTACTATGTAGCAAATCAAATTGTCGCAATTTCAAGGAACTTATACCAATTTGGAATGAACTTTTCTCAACCAATTTCCTTGATTTATGAGAATTCATTAGGCAAAATGGTACATTCTTAAGCATCATTAGAAACTTTGAATGCCATAAATAATGAGCAGAATACCCATATTCAAATTATTATAACCCAGGTAGGAAAAACCATCCTAATTTTAAATAGAATAACAATTTGGGTGATAATAATCAGCAATGGGGGAACAACCAGTAAACCTTATTGGGAAACTGGAACAGTCAAGGGAATAATAATTATAGATCTCATTATCATCCAGGTTTGAACAATAATACACAATTTAAGGAGAAGAAGTTGTCTATAGAAAAAGTGGTGTTACAAATGGGAAATCAATTACAAAGTCAAGGAGCTACAATTAGAAATTTTGATAATCAACTTGAGAAAACAACAAATTTATTAAGTAATAGATACCAAGGAACACTTCTTAGTAATACCGAATCAAATCTAAAAGACCAGAATAAAGAGCAAGTAAAGTCATTGAACTTTGAAGTGTAAGAGAGTAGGAAGGTAAGGTTCAAAAAAATTGAAGTAGAGAGAGAAGTTAAAAAATCAAAATTGGACGCTCTGAAAGATTTTGAAAGACCTATTTCTCACTAAAAGTTAATTCGGAAAAACTACCACCTCCATTTCTTCAGAGACTTCATCAGCAGAAGTTGAATAAGCAATTTTCAAAATTTCTGGAAATATTTAAGAAGCTTACAATTATAATTCCATTTGCTAAAATAGTAGAAGAAATTCGAAGCTATGCAAAGTTTATTAAGAATATTCTCAATAGGAAAAGAAGTTTGAAGATAATGAGACTGTTGCACTTAATGAGGAGTACAGTGCTATAATTCCAAAAAAAGCTTCTTGAAAAGCTTAAAGAACCTGATAGCTTTACAATTCTTTGTGTAATAGGAGACAAATTTTATGGGAAAGCTTTATGTGATTTAGGTGCAAGCAATAACCTTATGACATTATCAATATTCAAAAGCTTGGGATTAAGAGAAATAACCCCTACTACTGTAACTCTGCAGTTAGTAGATTGTTCGATAATATACCCTAAAGGAGTTATAGAAGATGTCATAGTGAAAGTGGATCAATTTATCTTTCCTGTGGATTTCATTGTGCTAGATATGGAGGAAGATAAAGAGATGCCTATTATTTTGGGGAGACCATTCCTAGCCACAAGAAGAGCAATGATAGATGTGCAAAAAGTGGAATTAACAATGTGCATCAATGATCAAAATGTTACTTTCAATATATCAAAATTAATGAAATATCCCGCAAAAGGTAAAGATGATGAATTTTATAGGATGGAGGTTATAATATATCAAAATGAATGCCATTTCAAAACAACCTATGAGTAAAACTCTGAAGAAAAAGATTTGGAACACGAGCAAGAAGAGGAATTAGATCATTGTGAATAACTTTTTAAGGAAGGTTCAAACTATGTTCGAGAAAGTTTTGAAATTTTTGACATGATAGACAAAGATAAATCATTTTGTCCATTATTTAAAAAACCTCTGGAACTTAAGTTAAAGTTACTTCTTGAACATTTAAAATATGCATTTTTAGGAGATTCCTCTACATTACTAGTTATAATTTCCTCAAATTTAATGATGGAAGAAGAAGCAAGGTTGATAAAAATTCTAAAAAATTTTAAGAAAGCCTTTGGATTGGCATTTGCTGATATTAAATGAATCAGTCCCTCAATTTGTATGTATAGAATTCATATGGAAGAGAATTGTAAACCCATGACTGATACTCATGGGAGACTGAATCCTTTTATGAAGGAAGCTGTTAAGAAAGAAACTTTAAAGTGGTTAGATGCTGAAATTATCTACCCTACTTCAAATAGTGCATGGGTTAGTCCAATTCACTGCATTCGTAAGAAAGGAGAAGTAACTATAATTGAAAATAAACATAATGAATTAATACCTACTAGACAAGTTACATGGTGGCAAATATGCATTAATTATATAAAAAAATCTTGCTACTAGGAAAGATCATTTTCCATTACAATTTCTAGATCAAATACTGGATAGACTAGCTGGGCATATATACTTTTATTTTCTGGATGGATATACTGGTTATCACCAAATACAAATATCTCCTGAGGATCAAGAGAAAGGAACTTTTACCAGTCCTTATGGTACTTTTGCTTTTAGAAGGATGCCCTTTGGTTTATGAAATGCCCCTATTACATTTCAAAGATGTATGATGGAAATTTTTTGTGATTTAATTGAAAATGGGATTGAAGTATTCATGGATGATTTTTCAGTGTTTGAAACTTCATTTGACTCATGTTTAGAACATTTATCTAAACTTCTTAAGCAGTGAGAAGAAAAAAATTTAGTCCTTAATTGGGAAAAATGCCAATTTATGGTAGCAGGAGGAATTGTATTTGGTCATCAAATATTAGAAAATGGTATGAAAGTAGATCCTGATAAAATTCAAGTGATCACTAATTTTCCTTATCCAAAAACTTTAAGGTAAATTAGGAGTTTTAAAAGACATGGTGGATTCTATAAGCGATATATAAAAGACTTTTCAAAGATTTCTAAGCCCTTATGCCATTACTGGAGAAAGATGCAATTTTCAATTTTGACGAAGAATGCCTAAAAGCTTTTAATTTAATAAAAAAAGAATTAATCACTACATCAATTATAGTTTCAGAAAACTGGGGAAAAACCTTTTGAATTGATGTGTTAAGCTAGTTATTATACTGTAGGAGTTTTTTTAGGGCAAAGATATGATAAAACTTTCAAAGAAATTTACTATGCTAGTAAAACTCTTAATGAAACTCAGATCAATTATACAACAACTGAAAAAAAGTTATTAGCAATAGCATATAATTTTGAAAATTTTAGAACATATTTAATTGGAACTCATTGTTTAGTGCATATAGATCATTCTGCTATTAAGTACTTAATGAAGAAGAAGTATGTCAAACCTAGACTTATAAGATGGATTCTTCTTTTGCAAGAATTTGATTTTGAAATAGTAGATCAAAAGGGATTAAAAATAAAATTGTTGATCATTTGTCCAGGCTTGAGTTAGAAAAACCACTCTATTTTTAAAAAGAAATTAATGAACATTTTCTAGATGAAAAATCGATCACTATTAATGAGTGGCATGTTCAGTAGTATGCCGAAATTGTGAATTTTATTGTTAGCGATATTATACCCTATGGAATGACATATTAACAAAAGAGGAAATTTATTTCTAAACCTATTACTTATTTTTGGGATGACCCATTTTTATATAAACATAGAAATGATCTAATTATTGGAAGATGTGTACCATTAGAAGAAACTTATGAAATTATCCAAAAATGTCATAATTTTGATTTTAAGGGACATTTTGGTGTTGTTAAAACAACATACAAAATTTTACAATATGGATTCTGTTGGCCTACAATTTTTAGAGATGTTAATGCCTATAATTAAACTTTAGATAGATGTGAACATGTAGGCAATATTTTTAGAAGAAATGAGATGCCCAACAATTATATGCTCGAAGTTGAAATATTTGATGTTTGGGGATTAGATTTCATGGGACAATTTATACCATCTTTCAGAAATTATATATTTGATTAGCACTAGACTATGTATCCAAATGTATAGAAGCTGTTGCTTTACGTAGATGTGATGCTCAAAACTGTTGCAAAATTTTTGAAAACGAACATATTTTATAGATTTGGGATGCTGAGAGTTATCATTACTGATGGGGGAATTCATTTCAGAAATGCCATAATGGAGAAGTTATTAACAAAATATCATATAAATCATAGGATTGCTATTGTTTATCATCCTCTGATAAGTGGTTTGGCAAAATTATCCAATCGGGAAATTAAAAGAATTCTGAAAAAGTCTGTGAATCCAAGAAAAATGGATTGGTCAGTCAAACTTGACAATGCTTTGTGGGCTTATAGGGCTGCATACAGAACTCCTATAAGAATGTTCCCATATAGGCTAATATTTGGGAAAGCTTTTCACTTACTAGTTGAACTTGAGCATAAAGCATATTGAGTGATTAAAGAGTTCAATTATAATTATGCTGGTGAGAAAAGGATGTTACAATTAAATGAGCTTGAAGAGATAAGGAATGAATCTTATGAGAGTGCTAGGATTTATAAAGAAAAGTTAAATGAGCCTGAAGAGATAAGCAATAAATCTTATGAGAGTGCCAAAATTTATAATGAAAAATGAAGATGTGGCAAGATCAAAGGATTCATACTAAAAATTTTCAGTCAGGGCAACAAGTTTTGCTATATAATACAATGTTAAGATTATTTCCAGGCAAACTTAAGTCCAAGTGGATTGGCCCATTTGTTGTGGTAAAATTTTATCCTTATGGAGTTGTGGATATTAAAGAGCCTAAGTCTAAGAAAATTTATAAAGTTAATGGACATAGATTGAAATCTTATTTTATAAAGGATTGGCTTAAACTTAATGATGGAATGATGCTGGCTCAACCATAATAAACACTGGTTATGTCGGGCTGACGACATAAAACCAAGCACTTTGTGGAAGGCAACCCATAGTTATCAGAGTGTTTTTATTTGATTGTTGTTTTGTGTGTGATTAAGAAAATTGGGGTTGTATTTTTGAAACTATTATGTGTCAGTAAGGATTTTAAGACTTTATTTAGTGACCAAGACATGTTAGAATGAGAATTTGGATGGTAAGTTGACTAGTGCAAAAATGTGCACTAGCGCTTAAACACCAGGTCCGACACTTAAGTGCGGCAATTTAAACACATGTGAAAAATTAATATTCTAGAAGTTTTAACTTTCAATTAATTTGTAAAAATGTGCCAAGGCAGTTTCTAAATGTGTCTAGGAGTTATTGGAAGGATTTATGCCTATAAATAGAAGAGTTTTGTGAAGGAATTTGACCATAGATCATTTCTAGTCCTAAAAGTGTAAGAGAAAGTGAAATTTATAGAAAATGTCTTCATGGGAGATGGATTTGAAGAAGAAGGATGAAACCATGAGGACGAGGTTCATTAGTCAAAGTGCACAAGAGATGTATAACGGTTTGTTAGCCATTAGTATTGAAGGGATATCAGAGAAGATCAACCAAATTGAAAATATTATGACATTATTAGAAACCAAGGTACTAGAGTTGCATGTACATCTAGAGCATATTGGATGGCAATTGAAGATGCAATTTAACCACATAAGTTATATAAAGGAATCGGATAAGGTAACGTTCATAAAGCAGAAGTGGATTGAAGAAGATAGTATCAGAGCTCGTCATCACCATCCATTTTATCAACTCTATATTCCTGGAAAGACTAAAGAAAGACTGGAATTTGTTCCTTTAAATGAATAATGGAATTAAGTTTAGTGTTAGAATTTGTGTGTTAAAAGCTGTTGTTTTCAAGTGGATTAGTGTTTAAGTCATGTTTTTAGTATTTACGACTTCTTATATGTGTTTAATTGTGAAATAGTTGTTGTGTATTTGTATTTAGGAAAATTTTCTCATCCAAGACTATTTGGAGTGAGATTAAGTTTTTAAAGGTATTTGTACTTGTTTGTGAATTAATATAAGTTTGTTTGGGTGAAAATTTATGTTAATTTTAGCCTTGAATTGAAATAGTTATGGAGAATTTTGAGAGAGGGGAGTTACAGGAAGTTGAAAATAGTCATTTAAGTGCTGTGAGATCATTTAGGGGTGGTTTACTTAGGCAAATAGTCCATTTTACTTTAATTTGAAAATTTTGAAAATCTTGCACTTGCACCAAAGCGCCACATCTCGCACTTAAGCGCGAGCCAATTCGAGAGGCAAGCGCCTAAGCGCCACTTACCAGCGCTTAAGCACAGTTTCACAAAATTCAGTTCGCAAACGGTTAAAAGTGAAATTTTAGCCCAAAAATCACCATTTCTACACCTCCCATCACCTTCACCTCTCAAAATCACGATTTTGGAAGGCTGGGGCACATCTAAAGTGAAGATTTCTTGGTGGAGTCAAGTTAATTAGCTAGATCCAGGTTCCTTGAGGTAAGAGCTTTACTTCTATGCAAAAATTTTAGATTTTCACTATGTTTTCTGAGCACATTTGGAGAAATTAAAAAATTCACTATTCATGATGAAAAATGAGAATAAGATCTATGGAAATTGAAGTGTAGTTTATACTTTGGAAATTTAGTTTAGTAGTTTAGACTTGATTTTAGACATTATTTTTATAATTTATAAAATTTATAGAATGGCACCAAGAATGAAGTGGAGCAAAGGAAAGAGCCCTTTTGATTCGAATAAATTTGTTAGTTCGAAGGCTTAAGATCCATACAGTGATGTGTTGCAATCATGAAAACTGATTCAGGAGCGGTGTTTTAGGAATCCAGGTGGAGACATAGAGGATTTGATTGTTCGCCGATAAGGGGAACAATTATGTTGTTTCTCTGTTGTGGCGGTTATTTCTGTTGTTAGGAAGTTCTATGCAAACCTCCCTGAGGCTGCAGACAATAGAGTCATGGTTTAAGGAATGTTGGTTCCTCTTTCACCGGAGGTAATCAACTTATTTTATCATCTGCCACCTGATACGTTATGTTTTAATGCAAATTATAGTCCAACTGAAGCGAAGTTAAATGAGATTATTTCTTACTTGACTGTTGGAAGAGGATTTTGGAAGATCACTAATGAGAGGAGAGTCAACTTCCTAACTTCAAAGTTATGTGCACCTTCAAAGGCCTGACACTATTTTATTTCTGCTCGTCTGCTATCAACAAATCATACGGTGAAGTGACCAGAGAGAGCGACTTTAAATTATAGTATCTATGAAGGAAAGCTCATCAACATAGGAGCTTTGATTTGTCAAACTATCATCAGTTCTAGCATTGTCGTTACTACTACAGGTGTGGGTTTTTGCTTCCTTAATCTTTTGTTTGTGTGAGCAGGCTGGAGTTAAATATGATAGCTGGGAGGAAGTGTTGTTACCTATAAAACCCATCACTATGGTGAATTTGAAGACTTATTCTGAACATTCTATTTTGGGCTCGAGAGGAATATTTTCTAAGAGTTATGGAATGGAGACATCTGCTGCTTCTACATCTAGAACATCTACCTCACATGCTTCTACATCTTGAGGTGAGTCTACTGAGACCCAAGATCAATTATTGTAGAGGATGATAAATAATATTCACTATACTGTTGATAGGGTACAAAATTTAGAGTGTTTTGCAGATCATACTAATAGATATAATAGGAGAAAAAGTGATTATGAAGAGAAATTTGACTCATCTTTGGAGAGCCTCATTAGGGGTAACCAAGGAGTGCAATTTCCTCCATATCCTAGATACCGTGATTATGAGCCTGCAGAAGTTTTGGATAGCGGTGATTCAGAGGATGAGGAGTAGAACTGAGAGATTTATTTTTTTAATTGTAATATGATATGAACTATGTGGTCTGGGCTTGCTACAATTGCATCTGTGTGTTAATTTGAACTATGTGATGTGTTTTAGACTTTAATGTTTAAGTGAGAATTGTGATGTGATGTGTTTTGAGGGTTTGGACTTGAGAAATGTAAGTTTGTGTACTTGTTTAGACATTATGATGTGTGAGGCTTTTATTTCTAATTGTATTATAATGTTTATGTTAGATTGTAGTTTGTTTTAAAATTCTACGGTAGTAACTATTGTGAGTTTTGTGATTTAGTTAGTTTAGAACCTAACTTAAATTTATGTCTTTTGTAAAGTTGAAAATCTAGCTAGCGTAAATCTTAAATTTGAAACTTAGAAAACTGCTACCCTGTATTTTTCTTTTATCTTGTTTGTGTGTTTTCTCTATGTTGAGATTGTGAAGTCAAGTTTGTGTGTTAGATTGGTTTTATGTTTGTACCCACTGTTTATAAGCCTATTGAATCTTTACATGTTGAATTGAAATGAAAATATTAGAAAATTTGATTAATATTAATTTTGCTCCTGTTTTTAGTTTTATACTTTTATCATGAGGGTATAAAAATTCTTGTTAGCAGTTATTTTAATTTTCATTCCTGCTTATATATTTGATTGTAAACTGTTTAATCTGTTAAAATTTTAAGTTTGGGAGGGATGAAAAATAATTTTAAAACTTTAATTTTATTTGTTCTCAAATGAACTACAAATGAATTTGATTTGAAATGAAAAATTGATCATGTATAAGAAGTTATATTAGGGAAGTACAATTTGATTTTAGAAATGAGTAAGAGAATTTAGTTGAAATTTTGAGTAATGAAGAAAAAACTATATTAAAGTTTTTAGTGTAGAAAATGATTAATATAAGTACCTATCTTTAGTAAGAAATATTGTATTTTTTAAAATCTTAGAAATTTATACTTTTATTTTTAATACGTAAATTTCTTTTATGAACAAAAATTTTCAAAGCTATTATTATATTTTTAAGTAAAAGTTTTGTATCAAGACTTTGCTTTAGGAAAGGAAAAGTAGAATTCAAAATTATTAAATGGGCTATCTAGATATAGTAATCCTTGCCTAAAAAAAGAGAGCAAAAAAAAAAAGAAAAAGAAAAAGAAAAAAATAAGAAGAAGAAGAAGAAGAAGAAGTGAGGGAGGAGAAGCTTGAGGATTAGTGCGTAATAAAAAATTGGTTCTACATTTTATCATTTTAAAATACAAGACTTAAGAAAATCTTAAGCTTATAGATATAATATAGTAAGTAAAATCATTCTTAACAAAACTTTTCAAGTGGAGATAATAATAGAACTAAATTCTAAATTTAAAAGATTAACAATATTTCTGACTTAGATAGAAACTCATATTTTCATCTTTCTTAACATTAAAAATTTCTGAACTTTAAGTTAGTCTCATTTATTGAATATTTTTTTCTAAATTAGACTACCAAATTTCTAAATCTAAATTTTAGTAACTCCTAAAGAAACTCATATACATATCATACATATTTAGGTTTTTGAATATTGGACAACTTGAGGACAAGTAACATTTTAAGTTTGGGGGATTTTGATACACCTAAAATATATAGTATTTTTAGCAACTCCTAAAGAAACTCATATACATATCATACATATTTAGTTTTTAAAGATTGAAGTTTCACAAAGTAACATTTTAAGTTTGGGGGATTTTGAAACACCAAAAATATATAGTGTTTTTAGACACATTTTTATACTTATTTTTGAGATATTGCGCTTTAATGGAAGGTATTTTTGTGTTTTTCTTTCAGGTACAGATAAAAAGGTGAAAAATGCTTAAAGGAGTAAAAAGGATCGAATTCGGAGCAAAGAGGTTAAAAATGTGCAAAAGTGTTTTTGCGCCTAAGCGCCAAATTTGGTGCTTAAACACTGATAAAACAGAGAAGGCCGCGCCTAAGCGCCAGAGGCCCCGCGCATAAGCGCCAGTGGCAGTAATTGGTTGAGTAAATTTGGTTTTTGTGAATTTTGAAGAGGTTTTTGAGGCACCTATTGGCTTAATAGGTGGCTACAACCACCGTGGACTGAAATTATTGCAAAAGGATGTATCTCTTGGGGAAATACATCGAATCAAGACACATTTTGAAGAGATACCAAGACACCTTTTGGAGAATTATAAACGAAGGAAAATTGAGACTTTGGAATGGGTCCTGAAATTACATGGAAAGTTTTGAAAGTTCTAAAATTTGGGAGTTAGTTGGAGATATTTTCAGGCACCACATATTTATCTTTTTTATTTTAGTTTTATATTGAGAGTGTTGTAAAAGAGAAGAGATTGATTTGACCTTCAAGAGTTTGGTAGAGGACTTAAGATAAGTTTTTATCTTTTATTTTAGATAAATTTTGGTTATAAATGAGAATTATTGTTGGTTTGAAAATGATTTCTACTTTTAAACTAAAGTGTGGTTTAGTTTTCTCCATGGATTCTGAGTAGTTTTGTTTATCTTTATTTCTAAAATGATAAGTAATTAAATATTGGATGGAAGTTGTGGAGAGTACTGATCTTTAATGTTGGATGAAATTGTGATGATTTAAATCCATGTACTTCATTTACTTCTTGATTTGGCCAATCCAAATATTAAAATTTGTTGTGAGAACATGTACGAATCGGGCTAGTATTGTCTCAATCAACAATTGGAAAGAATCACATGAGGTTGTATGAATCAGAATATAGTTCATAAGATTGAGTGAAAATTGATAGGAAAATATTCATTGAAAGGTGTAGATTTAGCAGACTTTAAAGTGACAGTTTAAATCCCCCAACTTGGTTTATTTTTTTAGGTTATGATAGGAGATGTTAGCCCCCAGGTGGAGGGAATGGAGAGAACTCTAGAGTGAGAGCTAGTATCTTTCCTGCGTAGCCGGTCTTCAAAACAATTCAAATTTTAAATTAGCCAATGTTCTTTATAGCATCTCTAGTAAGGGTAAAGAATATTATTTTTATTTGGCACAACACAATTTGCATACTTTCACAACAGAATTCCTATACTTATTACTGATTCAACACAACACAATATGCATACTTTCACAACATAATTCCTACAATTATTACTGATTCATGGTAAGAAGAAAGATATTTTCATATTTAGTGTTTTTCTTCTACAAAAACTCAAGTTTTCTTTTTATATTTTTTATGTTTTTGTCAAAATATTAAAATTACCAAAAAATATTTAAACTTTCTTTAGTGTGAAAACGTCTTTAGTTTAAATAATTGCCTTTTTAAAAATAGAGAGTTTTCCAAAAAGTGCATAATGCATATGTTCCCTGTGGGTTCGATATTCAGGTCTTAATCAAAAAGTTCCTATATTAATTGATAACGATACGTATACTTGCGTAGTATCCCAATTTATGTAAATTAAAAGTTAAATTATTATTTTTCTTCAAGATCAAATTTTTTGTTATATTGCAAAATAAGAAAATATAAGTGAAAAATATAAATTGAATTATTGTATACCATTGCGTATAAGCAGTTATCGGGGATCACTATTCCTAGAGAACTAGAAAAAGAACCCTCACCATTAGAAATTTCAAGCTCTTCCTTGCTTAACTTGAAGTTTCACATATTGGTCCTGACCTCTAGTACATAGTAGATGGGGTCAGTTTAGAGGATCTCAAGGAGGTTCCCCATAGAACTGCTTGACCTTAGGGCGGACCCTCTGTGTTGGTCTGGAGCTAGTTCACTCACTTACACTCACTGCCACCTATATCCACTCGCAACCGTAAAACCAAAATTATTGAATTTGATCTCTTGATCTTTTGGGAGACTCATGTAGATGGTCCCCTATACCCACTAGCCCTATGCTAGGGTTTAGCTAAGACCAGTACATGGAGGACCCAAATGGGGATTTCATTGGTTCATAGCTCGTACATGGTGGTTGGCACCCTAATTACACCAAAATATCCAACTTGGCCTTTTGCCCCCAAAACCACCAAATTTACTTAAATGCCCTTGAAACCTTAAATTTAGCCAAAATACCCAAATTACCTAAAACTACCCAAAATTGCCACATTACCAAAATATCCCCTAAATTTGCCAAAATTACAAAAATACCCTTGACACCCCAAAAATTCCCAGAACATCCAAAACCACTTCAAATATCTCCAAAACCAATTTGGAACCTTCAATAGAACCCAATTTGGCCAATTTGACCATCTTGACCAAAACCCCCAAAGTGCCTTTAAAGGCCCAATTTCCTCAAATTCACCCCAAATGTCCATCAATTTGGCCTTGACTCCCCTCAATTTCATTCAAAAACTCAAAGTCATCTTTCATTTGATAAATTAAAATCAAATCCATGCCTAATTGGTCCATTCTTTCAGCTCAATTCTGATCCAAATCAAAACCCCCAATTTTAGTTATATGACTTAGTCCCACCAAATTGAACCCATAGCCTACTCAAATGGGCCTAATTCCGATCCTAAAATTTGAATAACAATCCTAAACACCAATTTGAACCTTCAATGGGTTTTGGTAAAGCCTCAATTTCACTTAATCTTAACCCATATCCAAAATCCCCAAATTTGCCCCAAATTGGCTATGTCTCCAAATTCCACCAAATTGAAAGCCTTAACCCCAAAAATTCCACTCCATTCCTTCATAAAAAATCTTCATAACATCTTCATTGATCATTTAGACCATTAAATTGAACCAAATTTTAAGCCTAGCTAAACTTAAACCCAAGTCTAGTCCAACATGCCCAAATTAGGCAAAATCCCAAAATCCTTAAAATTGAGCTTCCAATTGAACTCAAAATTACATCAAGCCTTCACCAAGAACCTTTATTACAATCATATACATAATTTTGATCAATAAATTGAGCTCAATGTCATGGCTATCCTAACCCTAACTCAACTTCTAGCCATTTTGACCCAAATTGAACCCATGCACCAAAAATGACTTAGCCATGCTTAAGCCACCAAGTTAATGATACCACATCAACCAAGTACACTATATGGACCAGGTTAAACCCACCTAATCTAGCTAAGGTAAGCTATGGACCAATGATTCCTTAATTTATGTGATTTCACCCCATATTGATCTTTATAAACATGTTTGGATGATTGAAATATAATGGGGTTAAAAGGTAGAAACTCACTCACCACCCTTGCACAATATCAACAAAATCATAATTCTCCTAACCTTTATGGCTTGGAAGTCAATTAAGAGCAGACAATTCTTAAAAAGATAGGCTTAAGTTGGAAAGATAACAATTTACTTTTCTTAAGCCCAAAGTTGAGAATGATTTGATCATTTGATAAGAATATATGTCACTTAAATCAAAATCTAGATAATCACCATTTAACCTATTATGATTGTTAAGGGCTTAATAGTGACATAGGCTCGATATCTAAACTCAATTGATTGAATTTAGAAGATGATATGATTGGTGATTAACATCTTTAAACACTACAAGCTTGACCTTAATCACTGGCACTATAGTCTTTAAATGACTTAAACTTGCCTTAGAGGCACCCACTCACATTACCTACAAATGAAACATCAATTGATTAATCGAGTACCCTATTTTCGGGATAATTAAATTGTCAGGTTTCACTGAGCAACGGGGTTGTCACACTTCGACCTCAGATGATTAATGGAACAATATGATAAATCCAAAATTAACTCAGAATATTTCAAGAGATATTCAAATTGACCCAAGGGCATGCCTCGAGCACTTTGAAATCTATTGGACATTCTGAAGGGAAAATTATACTTGCCATATTTTTGTTTTAAAATCATTTATTAGGATCTTTTCAGATTTAATAAAATAATAACTTGTGGTTTGGTAGCTAAACCTCCATCTACTATTACAATTTAAATTTCCTGCAAATTATATACATTTTCTGAAAATACTGACTTTTCAGGTGGTGGAACAAGAAGAATCGACAGGTACACTTTTAAATTACTGCTCATACCTTTATGTACTTCTTATATCGAGCTTGCATGTTAAACAATGATGTCGCCCTACATGAAAACTGAAACTGCTAAGATAGCCGTGAAACCAAAACAAAAACTAAAATAAAAAAATATAAAAATAATTTACTGCCACAACATTCAAAATAAAAGATAACTCAAAATTTAAGCACAAACATCACAAAACAACAATTGTAACTAAATTAAGATGTCTCTACCAAATGATCGGGGATCACTCAGAGGAGGTAACCTACGGTTGCTAACGAGAATTCCCACAGTCTAAATGAAACAATGAAATTCCTTAAGTTGATTTTAGTAAATTTATTTGGACTAAGTGATTCCAATAGAAAATAGTGTTCTAAATGAACGAACGAGGAAACCGTAGGATCTTAACCGGTGTCGCTCTAATCAACTTTAACATGCCCCATAATATTTAAAGAACCATAACCATAATAACATTTAATTTAACATTATAACTTGACAAATTAGAAAACTTGAACTCGTCACGACGAGGAGCTTGGAGCGAGCATTGTGGGTAGCACGACCATCTTCAACAGCAAGAGGAGCTATAACAACATATCTTTTCTTAGAATTAAATAACTAAGCAATTGGACTTCAAGGTGGTTTTCTTATGCAACATAAATCCTGAACTATTCTTTAGGCCTTTGTATAACTCTATTGTACATTATAAGCCCTAACTAATCTTAGGATTCTAAGGTTGTCATTCATTACGACCTAAATCTTCACATCTTTCAGGTTGTTTGTGTCATCATTTCACACGAATGTAAGCCCTAATTAATAAAATTTGCAATATGAAACATTTAAACATTCGTCCTCAAAATTGAAGCCAAATAATAGGATAGCTTGGGAAGTCACAAAGGTTCTCCTCCAGATCTATGATATCCTCTAGTTCTTCTCCATTTGGATTCTAAATTTGAGTCATTCCCCTTTCACACCTCTTTGTCTGATCTCATTGAAAAGACCTATCCTTTTGACCAGTTTGAAGATAATATTCCATCATTTTTGTCGATAGTTTTCTTGAGTGACTTCTATCATTTAATATGTAATTAACTATAGAGGCTTGCTCGTATAGGAAGTTTTTCCAAACCAAGCTTAATATAAACCCTTTTTAATCTGTTGCATTAAATAGGAAAACTTGTCGGCAAATAAAATGGATTTTAAAGACCAAATATATGTAATATATTTCATAGTTTATTTGATCGAGCCTCATCCTTAAGCCTTGTGTTTATCTTTCAAGATAGATACAGGGTTGGAGGTATAGTGCTCTCTCAATTGAACTATGAAAAATTTGTGGTCGGTTTGATTTCATATATTTCTAAACTTATATATATATATATATATATATATATATATATATATATATATATATATATATATATATATANGTTATAAAAGAAGGAAGATAGAGACTTTGAAAGGAGTCTGTTTTGAAAGTCCTAAAATTGGGGAGTTAGTTGGAGAGATTTTCAGGCACCACATATTTATACTTTTTATTTTATTTTTATATTGAGAGTGTTGTAAAAGAAAAGAGATTCAAAGGAACTTCAAGAGTTTGGTGGAAGACTTAAGATAAGTTTTTATCTTTTATTTTAGATATCTTTTGGTTATAATTGAGAATTGTTGTTGGTTTGACAATGATTTCTACTTTTAAACTAAGGTGTGGTTTAGTTTTCTCCATGGATTCTGACTAGTTTTCTTTATCTTTATTCATAAAATGATAAGTAATTAAATATTGGATGGAAGTTGTGGAGAGTATTGATCTTTAAAGATGGAAGAAGTTGTGATAATTTAAATCCATGTACTTCATTTACTTCTTGATTAGTCCAATCCAGATGTTAAAATTTGTTGTGAGAACATCTAAGAATTGGGCTAGTATTGTCTTAGTCAAAAATTGTAAAGAATCACATGAGGTTATATGAATGAGAATATAGTTCATATGACTGAGTGCAAATAAATAGGAAAATATCCATTGAAAGGTGTAGATTTAGTGGACTTTAAAGTGATGGATTAAATCCACCAACTTGGTTTATTGTTTTAGGTTCTGATAGGAGATGTTAGCCCCCAGGTGGTGGGAATGGATAGAACTCTAGAGTGAGAGCTAGTATCTTCCCTGCCTAGCCTGTCTTCAGAACTATTCAAATTTTAAATTAGCCAATGTTCTTTATAGCATCTTTAGTAAGGGTAAAGAATATTATTGCTCCTATTTGACACAACACAATATGCATACTTTCACAACATAATTCCTATAATTATTACTAATTCATGGTAAGAAGAAAGATATTTTCATATTTAGTGTTTTTCTTCTATGAAAACTCAAGTTATCTTTTTATATTTTTTCTGTTTTTGTCAAAATATTAAAATTACCAAAAAATATTTAAACTTTTTTTAGTGTGAAAACGTCTTTAGTTTAAATAATTGCCTCTTTAAAAATAGAAAGTTTTCCAAAAACTGCATATTGCATATCATCCCTGTGGGTTCAATATTCAGGTCTTAATCAAAAAGTTCCGATATTAATTGATAACGATACGTGTAATTGCGTAGTATCCCAATATATATAAATTTAAAGTTAAATTATTATTTTTCTTCAAGATCAAATTTTTGGTTATATTGCAAAATAAGGAAATATAAGTGAAAAATACAATCAGAATTATTGTATACCATTGCGTATAAGCAGTTATTGGGGATCACTATTCCTAAAGAACTAGAAAAAGAACCCTCACCATTAGAAATTTTAAGCTCTTCCTTGATACACTTGAAGTTTCACATATTGGTCTTGACCTCCAGTACTTAGTAGATGGGGTCAGTTCAGAGAATCTCAAGGAGGTTCCCCACAGAACTGCTTGACCTTAGGGCTGACCCCAGTGTTGGTTTGGAGCTAGTTCACTCACTTG
This sequence comes from Phalaenopsis hybrid cultivar, assembly GCA_002079205.1. Classification (NCBI taxonomy): domain Eukaryota; kingdom Viridiplantae; phylum Streptophyta; class Magnoliopsida; order Asparagales; family Orchidaceae; genus Phalaenopsis; species Phalaenopsis hybrid cultivar. Next base: position 131,231 of record JXCR01060254.1, read on the forward strand.
CACTCACTGCCACCTATATCCACTGGCAACCGTAAAATCAAAATTATTGAATTTGATCTCTTGATCTTTTGGGAGACTGATGTAGATGGTCCCCTATACCCACTAGCCCTAGGCTAGGGTTTAGCTAAGACCAGTACATGGAGTACCCAAATGGGGATTTCAGTGGTTCATGGCTCGTACATGGTGGTTGGCACCCTAATTCTAACAAAATATCCAACTTGGTCTTTTTCCCCCAAAACCACCCAATTTACCTAAATGCCCTCAAAACCTTAAATTTATCCAAAATACCCAAATTACCTAAAACTACCCAGAATTGCCACATTACCAAAATATCCCCTAAATTTGCCAAAATTACAAAAATACCCTTGACACCCCAAAATTTCCCAAAACATCCAAAACCACTTCAAATATCTCCAAAACCAATTTGGACCCTTTAATAGAACCCAATTTGGCCAATTTGACCATTTTGGCCCAATTTCTTAAAATTCACCTCAAATGTCCATCAATTTGGCCTGATTCGCATAAATTTTATTCCTAAATTCAAATTAATCTTTCATTTGATCAATAAAAATCAAATCCAAGCCTAATTGGCCCATTCTTTGAGCTCAATTTTGATCCAATTCAAAACCCCCAATTTTAGTTATATGACTTAGTCCCACCAAATTGAACCTATAGCCTACTCAATTTACCCAAATTTAGATCATAAAATTTTAATAACAATCCTACACACCAATGTGAACCTTAAATGGGCCTTGGTGAAGCCTCAATTTCACTTAATTTCAACCCAAGTCCAAAATACCCAAATTTGCCCCAAATTGTCTATTTCTCCAAATTCCACCAAATTGAAAGCCTTAACCCCAAATATTCCACTCCATTCCTTCATAAAAAGTCTTCATAACATCTTCCTTGATCATTTGGACCATTTAATTGAACCAAATTTGAAGCCTAGCTCAACTTAAACCCAAGTCTAGTCCAACATGCCTAAATTGACCAAAATCCCAAAATCTTTAAAATTGAGCTTCCAATTGAACTCAAAATTACAATTATCCATCACCAAAAAACTTCATTACAATCATATACATAATTTTGATAAATAAATTGAGCTCAATGTAATTGGTTATCCTAACCCAAACCCAACTTCTAGCCATTTTGAGCCAAATTGAACCCATGCACCAAAATTGACTTAGCCATGTTGAAGCCACCAAATTAATGACACCACAGCAACCAATTACACCTTATGGACCAGGTTAAACCCACCTAAACTAGCCAAGATAAGCTATGGACCAATGGTTCCTTAATTTATGGGATTTCACCCCATAACTGGCTTAAACTCAAATAACTTAGCCATCATCACTTACCCTTACGATTTAACCATAATTAACCCTCCCCCTAGCTCACCTGACCACCTGGACACAACCCTTGGCCCTGCCAGCTAACCTAGTGGCTGGAATATGCCAAAACCAAGAGTCACCACCCCTAACTCAAACCCAATTTCAATTTTAGAGGCCAACTCATACCAATGGCACTTTAGAGCTCCTCAGCCCTTCGTCTAAGCACCATTTTCCACCCATCCATTGACCCTGAGCTCCACCTCAAGCTCCTCTATTTACTTAGCCACTCCATGGCCAAAGAAGAAATGTGCTTGGAACCTTAAGTAAACTTTGCCAAAATCTCACCAGAGCATTCCCAAACCATCCCAAGTGCAATCCATTTGCTCTCAACCACTGATAGCCACCAGTTTGAGCCAATTTCTCCACTAAAATTTTCCCTAAAACTAGGACAGATCTCTCCACTCCACCATAGTGTACTAAACTTCAACTAATTGTGCACACACCATCCCCACAGTGAAAGAAGTTGATTCCCCACAAAAGCACCATCTGAAATAGCCCCTAGAATAGCTCTAAACCAACACCTGAAATCAAGTTTGATTGAAATCATACCTAGACAATTCACTAAAGCTTGAGACTTCTTCCAGAAGTTTGTCTGGTTCAATTGAAGCTACCACAATCAACTGATTAAGGCCTCCCCTCTCAGACAAAGGTATTTAGCTCTAACTATAGCTCGAGCTTATTTTGATTCATTTTACGTATTTAGTGTATTTCATATCGTATATACCATATGATTAGGTTCATCTTGAGTAGATGAAGGTTTAGAAAAAAATCCCATGCAATTTAGTTGAGTCCAGATGATGATCTTAGGGTTGTAGTGTGAACAACTTACGGTTTAGGTCACTTGGGGACGATAACGGAGAGCCGTCTGATCACGCGTGTATCCAATGGACAAAGGAGATCAATGTGGACAGACTCTTGGTGCGTGAACCATGAGCCGTACGGTAGCTGAGGTGGATGGCGACATCGAATAGCGGAGCGCTGCATGTCCATTTGGAGCCTCCGTAGGTTTAGGTGGTGTCGCGTAGGAAAAGTATAAAAATATGGATTTTCTGAATTATTTTAAATGCTTGAACTTCAAAAATCCATATCTTTCTCTAGTAAAATCATAAAAATAAAAGAAAAATACCCACTTATTCAGTGAATAAAGGAGAATAATGTGTACTAAATATAAAAATTAATTTCTTATTCACTAATTTTTAATGAGCTAAATACCCTCTATGGTGTTTCAATTCTCCATGACTAAACATTGCAACATGGCTTGAAGTTTTGAGGGTTTGTTCCTTATGTCAGAGGCTATGTTTTCTGATTTTTCGAAGTTCAGAGGACATTTCCATGCTTCTAGCCCTAATTTTCAAGTTAAGGTCACCATTTTGGCTATTTTAATTATATAAATTAAAATATCATTTAGAAAATTATGGGAATAATTTTTGTAGGTTTTGTATGGTCAGAGGAGTCTAGGAAAATATCATGATGCCTTGAATTATCTTGTAAGTTTCTGTATGTAGTTAAATGTAAATATATTGTGTTAAAGTTTGTAAATTATATACTAATTAAAAATTCACAAAATCAATCCCACATTGTTCATAAAAATCATGTTTATCCACTTTAAAAATTTAAAAATTATTTTCTTAAGTTCAAGTATTAAACTTGATTTTCTAAGGAACCTTGCATTTTGGTACAAAAATAATTATATTAAATTAAATATATTTGGGAAAATTATGAAAGGTGATCAGAGGCACTTAGAAAAAATAAAAATTATGTTTTTTTTTTAAATACTTCATTTTTTAGCCTTATTTTGAATTTTAAAACTATTTAAAATAATTAAAAAATCCCAAAAATATCAGAATATTCTAAAATGTGCCTAATTGTTCTTTGATCACTTGGGACTCAATAAAATAGTTTTCCTAACTTTCCTAAGATAAAAATAAATTTTAAAAGCTTAAAAGTGGATTTTCCTTGTCTTCCCATTAAAATAATTATAATAATTTAATTCAAAAAATCATGAAATTTTGTTTAAATATTTCTCTGACTTAGGGAAACCTCTAAGAATTTTCTTATAAATAAAAACTCCATTTTGGAAAGCCAAATAAATCAATTCTTAAAAAATGCTATCTTGAGGGTTTAAATAAATAATTAAAGTAAATTAAAAGCGGTCCACATGTTCTTGTCTAACATTATAATTACCTCATGGATATGACACTCTAAACCCTCAAAATCATTTCAGTTGTGGTTAATGGTTATGAGGTGAAGTACCCCAAGGGCAAACTGATCATTTTAGACTTTGGTGCTTTAATCAAAATTTATGCTTAAACAAGGGAAGAATTGGTAAGGATTCAGACATTGTTGCCTTAATCAAAATTTTAGACTTTGGTGCCTTAATCAAAACTCCATTTTGGTGATTATTTTAGACATTGTTAGTAATATTATACCCTATGGAATGACATACCAACGAAAGAGGAAACTTATTTCTGAAGCTAAGAATTATTTTTAGGATGACCCATTTTTATATAAACATGGAAAGGATATATTTATTCGAAGATGTGTACCATTAGAAGAAACTTATGAAATTATCCAAAATTGTCATAACTCTGATTTTGGAGAACATTTTGGTGTTGATAAAATAACATTCAAAATTTTACAACCTGGATTCTATTGGCCTACAATTTTTAGAGATGTTAATGCTTATAATAAAACTTTTGATACATGTGGAGTAGGCAATATTTCTAGAAGAAATGAGATGCCCATCAATTATATGCTAAAAGTTGAAATATTTAAGGTTTGAGAATTAGATTACATGGGACCATTTGTACCATCTTCCAGAAATTTATATATTCTATTAGCATTGGACTATGTATCCAAATGGATAGAAGCTGTTGCTTTACGTAGATGTGATGCTCAAAACAGTTGCAAAATTTTTGAAAACGAACATATTTTGTAGATTTGGGATGCTGAGAGTTATCATTACTGAAGGGGGAATTCATTTTCAAAAATGTCATGATGGAGAAGTTATTAAAGAAAAATCATCTAAATCATAGGATTGCTACTATTTATCATCCTTAGATAAGTGATTTGGCTAAATTATCCAATTGGGAAATTAAAAGAATTTTCAAAAATTTGTGAATCCAACAAAAATGGATTGGTTAGTCAAACTTGACCATGCTTTGTGGGCTTACAGGGCTGCATACAGAACTCCTATAGGAATGTCCCCATATATGCTAATATTTGGGAAAGCTTTTCACTTACAAGTTGAACTTGAGCATAAAGGATAATGAGTGATTAAAGAGTTTAATTATAATTTGAAAGATGCTGTTGAGAAAAGATTATTGGAATTAAATGAGCTTGAAGAGATAAGGAATGAATCCAATGAGAGTGCCAATAATTATAAAGAAAAGATGAAGATGTGGCATGATCAAAAGATTCTTACTAAAATTTTTCAGCCAGGGCAACAAGTTTTGCTATATAATGCAAGGTTTGGATTATTTCCAAGCAAACTTAAGTCCAGGTGGATTGGCCCATTTGTTGTGATAAAATTTTTTCCTTATGGAGTTGTAGATATTAAAGAGCCTAAGTCTGAGAAAATATTTAAAGTTGATGGGCACGTATTGAAACCTTATTTTATAGGGGATTGGCATAAACTTAATGATGGAATGATGTTGGGTCAACCATAATAAACATTGGTTATGTCGGGCTGACGAAGTAAAACCAAGCGCTTTGTGGGAGGCAACCCATAGTTATCAGAGTGTTTTTATTTTTATTGTTGTTTTGTGTGTGATTAAGAAAATTGAGGTTGTATTTTTGAAACTATTATGTGTTATTAAGGATTTCAAAACTTTCTTTAGTGACCAAGACATGTTAGAATGAGAATCTGGATGTTAAGTTGACTAGTGCAAAAATGTGCACTAGCGCTTAAGCACCAGATCCGTCGCTTAAGCGCGATAATTTAAACAAATGTGAAAAATTAATATTCTAGAAGTTTTAACCGCCAATTAGTTTTTAAAAATGTTCTAATGTAGTTTCTAAACGTGTCTAGAAGTTATTGAAATGATGTAGGCCTATAAATAAAAGAGTTTTGTGAAGGAATTTCACCCCAGATCATTTCTAGCCCTAAAAGTCTAAGAGAAAGTGAGATTTATAGAAAATGTCTTCATGGGAGATGGAATTGAAGAAGAAGGAAGAAACCATGAGGAAGAGGTTCATTTGTCAAAGTGCATAAGCGATGTATAACAGTTTGTTCGCCATTAGTATTGAAGGGATATCAGAGAAGATCAACAAAATTGAGAATATTATGACTTTATTGCAGACGAAGGTACTTGAGTTGCATGCACATCTGGAGCGTATTGGATGGCAATTGAAGATGCAATTTGGCCACATAAGTTATATAGAGGAAGCAGATAAGACAATGTTTATATAGCAGAAGTGGATTGAAGAAGATAGTATCATAGCTCGTCGTCAACGTCCGTTTTATCAACTCTATATTCCTGGAGAGACTAATGAAAGACTGGAATTTGTTCCTTCGAATGAATAATGGAATTAAGTTTAGTGTTAGTATTTGTGTGTTAAAAGCTGTTGTTTTCAAGGGGTTTAGTGTTTAAGCCTTGTTATTAGTATTGACGACTTCTTATATGTGTTTAATTGTAAAATGATTGTTGTGTATTGGTATTTAAGAAAATTTTGTCATCCAAGACTATTTGGAGTGAAAATTAAGTGTTTAAAGGTATTTGTACTTGTTTGTGAATTAATAAAAGTTTGTTTAAGTAAAAAATTGTTTTAATTTTAGCCTCGAATTGAAATAGTTATGGAGAATTTTGAGAGAGAGGGGAGTTATAGGAAGTTGAAAATAGTCATTTAAGTGCTCTGAGACCATTTAGGGGTAGTTTACTTAGGCAAATAGTGCATTTTACTTTAATTTAAAAATTTTGAAAATCTTGCATTGGCGTCTAAGTGCCACATCTCACGCTTAAGCGCGAGCCAACTCGAGAGGCAAGCGCCTAAGCGCCACTTACCAGCGCTTAAGCGCGAGTTCATGAAATTCAGTTCGCAAACAGTTAAAAGTCAAATTTTGACCCAAAAATCACCATTTTTACACCTCCCATCACCTTCACCTCTCAAAATCATGATTTTGGAAGGCTCGGGCACATCTAAAGTGAGGATTTCTTGGTTGAGTCAAGTTAAATTTGTTAGATCCAAGTTCCTTGAGGTAAGAGCTTTACTTCTATACAAAAATTTTGAATTTTCACTATGTATGTTGAGCACATTTGGAGAAATTCAAAAATTCACTATTCATGGTGAAAAATTAGAAAAAGATCTATGGAAATTGCACGGGAAGTGTAGTTTATACTTTGGAAGTATAGTTTAGTAATTTAGACTTGATTTTAGAAGTTATTTTTAGAATTTATAAAATTTATAGATTAACACCAAGAATGAAGTGGAGCAAAGGAAAGAGCCCTTTTGATTTGAATAAAATTGTTAGTTCAAAGGCTCAGGATCAGTACAATGATGTGTTGCAATCATGGAAACGGACTCAGGAACGGTGTTTTAGGAATCCAGGTGGAGACATACAGGATTTGATTGTTCGCTGACAAGGGGAACGATTATGTTTTTTCTCTGTTGTGGCGGTTATTTCTGTTGTTAGGGAGTTCTATGCAAACCTCCCCGAGGCTGAAGACAATAGAGTCATGATTCGAGGAAAGTTGGTTTTCACCAGAGGTAATCAACTTGTTTTATCATCTGCCACCTAATACGTTATGTTTTTATGCAAATTATAGTCCGACTAAAGCAGAGTTAAATGAAATTATTTCTTACTTGACTGTTGGAAGAGGACTTTGGAAGATCACTAATGAGAGAAGAGTCAACTTCCTAACTTCAAAGTTATGTGCACCTTCAAAGGCCTGACACTATTTTATTTATGCTCGTCTGCTATCAACAAATCAAACAATGAAGTGACCAGAGAGAGCGACAATAAATTATTGTATCCATGAAGGAAAGCTCAGCAACATAGGAGCTTTGATTTGTCAAACTATCATTAGTTCTACCACTATCATTACTACTGCAGGTATGGGTTTTGCTTCCTTGATCTTTTCTTTGTGTGAGCAGGCTGGAGTTAAATATGATAGCTGGGAGGAAGTGTTATTAACTCTAAAACCCATCACTAAGGTGAATGTGAAGACTTATTCTGAACATTTTATTTTTGGCTGGAGAGGAAGATTTTCTAGGTGTTATGGAAAGGAGACATCTTCTGCTTCTACCTCTACTGCTTCTACATCTAGACCATCTACCTCACATGCTTCTACATCTTGAGGTGAGTCTACTGAGACCCAAGATCAATTATTGTAGAGGATGATAGATAATATTAACTATACTGTTCATAGGGTACAAAATTTAGAGCGTTTTGCAGGTCATACTGATAGGTATAATAGAAGAAAAAGTTATTATGAAGAGAAATTTCACTCATCTTTGGAGAGCCTCAGTAGGGGTAACCATAGAGTGTAATTTCCTCCTTATACTAGATACCCTGATTTTGAGCCTGCAGAAGTTTTGGATAGCGATGATTCAAAGGATGATGAGTAGAACTGAGAGATTTATTTATTTTAATTGAAATATGATTTGAACTATGTGGTCTGGCTTGCTACAATTGCATCTGTGTGTTGATTTGAACTATGTGATGTGTTTTGGACTTTTATGTTTAAGTGAGAATTGTGATTTGATGTGTTTACAGGGTTTGGACTTGAGACATGTATGTTTGTGTACTTGTTTAGACATTATGATGTGTGAGACTTTTATTTCTAATTGTATTATAATGTTTGTGTTAGGTAGTAGTTTGTTTTAAAATTCTAGTGTAGTAACTATTGTGAGTTTTGTGATTTAGTTAGTTTAGAACTTAACTTAATTCTATGTCTTTTGTAAAGTTGAAAACCTTGCTAGCGTAAATCTTAAATTTGAAACTTAGGAAAATGCTACCCTGTAATTTTCTTTTATCTTGTTAGTGTGTTTTTTTTTATGTTGAGATTGTGAAGTTAAGTTAGTGTGTTAGTTTGCTTTTATGTTTGTAACCATTGTTTAGAAGTCTATTGAATCTTTACATGTTGAATTGAAATGAAAATATTATAAAATTTGATTAATATTAATTTTACTCATGTTTTTAGTTTTACACTTGTATGATTAGGGTATAAAATTTCCTATTAGCAGTTATTTTAATTTTCATTCCTGCTTATATATGTTTGATATTAAACTGTTTAATCTGTTAAAAATATAAGTTTAGGATGGATGAAAAATAACTTTAAAACTTTAATTTTATTTGTTCTCAAATTAATTACAAGTGAATTTGATTTGAAAAGAAAAATTGATCATGTATAAGAAGTTATATTAGGGAAGTAAAATTTGATTTTAGAAATGAGTAAGAGAATTTAGTTGAAATTCTTTAAGTTAAAAATTTTTAGTATAGAAAATGATAAATATAAGTGACTAGAAGAAAAACATTAAGTTAAAAGTTTTTAGTGTAGAAAATGATTAATATAAGTAACTATCTTTAGTAAGAAATATTGTATTTCTTAAAATTTTAGAAATTTAGAATTTTAATTTTAATACTTAAATTTCTTTTATTATCAATAATTTTCAAAGCTATTATTATATTTATAAGTAAAAGTTTTGTATCAAGACTTTGCTTTAGGAAAGGAAAAGTAGAATTCAAAATTATTAAATGGGCTATGTAGATATAGTATTTCTTGCATAAAAAAAGAAAGAAAAAGAACAAGAAAAGAAAAAGAAAAAGAAAAAGAAAAAAGAAGAAGAAGAAGAAGAAAAAGTGAGGGAGGAAAAGCTTGAGGATTAGTGCCTAATAAAAAATTAGTTCTACATTTGATCGTTTTAAAGTACAAGACTTAAGAAAACCTTAAGCTTATAGATATAATATAGTATGTAAAATTATTCTTAATAAAACTTTTTAAGTGGAGATAATAATAGAACTAAATTCTAAATTTGGAAGACTAACAATATTTCTGAATTTGATAGAAACTCATATTTTCATCTTTCTTAACATTAAAAATTTCTAAACTTTAAGTTAGTCTCATTTACTGAATATTTTTTCTAAATTGAACAACTATATTTCTAAATCTAAATTTTAGTAACTTCTAAAGAAACTCATATATATATCATACATATTTAGCTTTTAAAGATTGAAGTGTCACTTGAGAAAAGTAACATTTTAAGTTTGTGAGATTTTGATACACTTAAAATATATAGTGTTTTTAGACACATTTTTATACTTATTTTTGAGATATTGCGCTTTAATGGAAGGTATTTTTGTGTTTTTCTTTCAGGTACAAGTAAAAAGGTGAAAATTGCTTAAAGGAGTGAAAAAGGATCTAATTTGGAGCAAAGAGGTTAAAAATGTGCAAGCGCCTAAGCGCTAGTTATGGTCCTTAAACGCCGATAAAACAGAGAAGGCCACTCCTAAGCGCCAGAGGCCCCACGCTTAAGCACCAGTGGCAGTTATTAGATGAGTAAATTCGATTTTTGTGAATTTTGAAGAGGTTTTTGAGGCACCTATTGGCTTAATAGGTGGCTACAACCACCGTGGACTGAAATTATTGCAAAAGGATGTATCTCTTGGGGAAATACATCGAATCAAGACACATTTTGAAGAGATACCAAGACACCTTTTGGAGAATTATAAACGAAGGAAAATTGAGACTTTGGAATGGGTCCTGAAATTACATGGAAAGTTTTGAAAGTTCTAAAATTTGGGAGTTAGTTGGAGATATTTTCAGGCACCACATATTTATCTTTTTTATTTTAGTTTTATATTGAGAGTGTTGTAAAAGAGAAGAGATT
>JXCR01060254.1:145859-175133 GCA_002079205.1 Phalaenopsis hybrid cultivar
TAAACTATGAGAAATATGAGGTCGGTTTGATTTTATATATATATATATATATATATATATATATATATATATATATATATATATATATAAATTAAATGTCTTTCCAAAGCAGGCGACGGGATTTTGATTCCAGCGACCGACAACTTCCAATGAGTAACTCCTTAACTAAAATAATGCCGCCAAAATTATACCTAGACAATTCACTACAGCTCGTGACTTCATCTGAAGGTTCATTTAACCCAATCAAAGCTGTTACAACCATTTGATTGAGGCATCCCCTCTCAGACAAAGGTATAATGCTCTATCCCTAACCCAAACCTATTTTTTTTCTCCATACGTATTTACTGTATTTCATACCATATATAAGTCATATAGATATGTTCGTCTCGAGTAGATGAAGGTGTAGGAACAAAACGAGGTGATTTGGTTGAGTCTAGCTAAAGATCTTAAAGTTTTAGTGTGAATGTCTCACGGGTTGTGTCACTTGGGGACGATGAACGGATGTCATCCGATCGCACGTTTATTCAATGGACGGTCGTGATGAGCCGAATGAGCGGATGGAAAGAAAGGTGTGCTGATGAGGCAGCTTTGTGGCTGGTGGGGTGAATAACAGAGCGCCGCATGGAGACTTCGGAGCTGCCTATGATTGCGTGGCACCGCGTGTTTATGTAGAAAAATATGGATTTACTTGATTTATTTAAAGGCCAGAACTTTGAAAAATTATAACTTTATGTAGAAAAATCATAAAAATAAACTAAAAATACTCTCTTGCTCACCGAACAGAGGAAAATAATGTGGATAAAAAATAAAAATTATTTGTTGACTCTTTAATTTTTAATTAATTAAATATTCTCTATAGTATTTCAATTCATTATGGCTAAGCATTGTTTAACATAGCTTGAAATTTTGAGGGTTTGTTCCTCATGACAAAAGCTATGTTCTCTAATTTTTTCAAAGTTAGAGGACATCCTTATGCTTCTAACCAAATTTTCAAGCTAAGATGACTATTTTGGCTTAAATTAATTATATAAATTAAAATATAACTTGAAAAAGTATGGGATAAATTTTAGTAGGTTTCCTGTGGTCAGAGAAGTCTCGAAAAAAGATCATGATGGCTTGAATAATTTTGTGAATTTCTATAATTAATTAATATTTTCTATTTTTTATTAATTTATTAAATTTAACATTAATAAAAAATTAATAAAACCAATTCCACATTGTAAGTAAAAATCATGTTAATTCACTCCAAGAGTTTGAAAATTGTTTGACTAAGTTTGAATACTAAAGTTAATTTTATAAAGAAGATTATATTTTTGTACAAAAATAATTATATTAAATTAAATATACTTAGGAAAATTATGAAAAGTTGTTTTCTGAGTTCCTTGTGATCACGGGCACTTAGGAAAAATGTAAATCATTTTTGATAAAATACTTTTTTTAAAATTTATTTTAAATTAAATATAATTAGGAATTCTAAAAAAACAAAAATATTGCAAAATGTTCCTAATGGTTTTCTGACCACTTGAGACTCATTACAATATTTTCTCAATTTTTCTAAGTTAAAAATAAATTCCTAAAGGGCTTAAAAATGTATTTCCCTTATTTTCTCATTAAAATAATTATAATAAATAAATTTAAAAAATTGTAAAAATATAAAATTTATTTCTTTAAGTTCTCTGGACTGAGAGAGGTTTAATAAAAATGTAAAAAAAAAAATTTTTGGTAATTAAAACATATTTTCAATTTAATTAAATCACTAAAAATCAATGAATAATCATAAAAGTAAATTAAAACTTAATTTACAAAATCATGCTATTTTGCCAAAGTGTTTTCTCTGGCGTAAGAGATCATCTAATACTTTTTTCATGAACCAAAAGCTTTACTGAAATCATTTAAATAATAAAAATATCCTATTTTCTAAGTTAAAAATAATTATTTAAATTATATATAAATTTGAAAAACCACATTTTTCTCCTCTGATGTTTGAATTACTCTATGGATACGGTACCATAAAATCTCTTAAATCAATTGAGTGGCGCTTAATGAGTTATGAGGTGAAGAGCCCTTTAGGTAAAGTGGTCATTTTGGATTTTGGTTCCTTAATCAAAATTTAGGATTAATCTAAAGGGTAAATTGCTGATAAATGATCGTAATTGACATGTTTGGATGATTGAAACATATTGGGTAAAAGGTAGAAACCAACAGGCCAACTTTCCATGAAAAGGATAAAATTATAAATTTTCTAAATCATCAGAATTTGGAGCTTAATCAAAGTCAAATGATTTCCGTGTGATGGGCTTAAGTTAAGGAGATGATGTTTCACTTTTGATTAAGTCCATAATTAATGATGATCTGACTACTTTTAATTAGAATCCATATCACCTAAATTTTAATTCTAATCCTTTGCTAATCTTTCTCCCATTAAATTTATTAAAGGGCTTGGTAGTGATCTAGGCTTGATATTTAATTCTTTTGATGGGATTTAGAGAATAATGTGATTGATGATTAACACTACAAGCCCAACTTTATGATGGGTACAAAGGGCTTTAATGACTGAAGCATGCCTTAGGGGCATTCACCTACATAACTTTTAAGTTAAATATTAACTGATTAATTGGGTACCCTATCCTCGGGACGATTAAAATGTCAAAGTTTACCTTGTAATGGGGTAATTTTAATTTGACCTGTGACATTTAGTAAAACAATAAGATAAGTTCACAATGAACTCAAATGTTTCAAGGGATATTTAAAGCAGTTTCGGGTCAATCCTCGAACACTTTATAATTCCTTGGATATTTTGAAGGAATAATTGAACTTGCTATATTTTGTTTTAAAATCATCCATTAAGATCTTTTGAGACTCAATACGTCATAGTTTGGAGTTTTTTAGATACACCTTCACCTACTCCTGCTATTTATTTAAATTATACATACATTTTGCAAAAGCTAATCTTTCAGCGGGAATGCCGGGAAGATGACATGTATGCTTTTATAGTGTTATTTAATTTCTGTAATTTTACTTTCTATCAAATATCATAACTACTTTGGTGTGTACCTTACTTCACTTGCAAAATCAAAACAACCTTTTTAAAAATTAATCAACATTTTCAAAAACAAATTAAACTGTTTTAAAGGTAGCCATAAATCCTTTGAAATTTCACTAAATTATAACGTCCCTTTGAATTTACGGGTGTCACTCAGAGGAAGTAACCCACAGTTGCTAACGAGACCTCCCTAGTTTAAATGGGTTTCATAATTAGTTTAAGCTAAGTAAATTCAAAATAAAATAGTGATACTGGATTTAGGGAACCGTGGGATCCTAACCAGTGCCGCTCTAATCCACTTTAACATTCCCCATGATATTTAAATAACCATAACCTTAGGAAATATTTGATTTGACATCATGACTTGGCACATTAGAAAACTTAAACTTACTATGATGAGGAGCTTGGAGCTAGCATTGTAGGCAGCAACCATCTTCAACAACAAAACATGTCTACACCAGCTAAAACATTCCTTAGAATTAAACAACTGAGCCATAAGATTTTGAGGATGTCCGCCTAGCATGACATAAATCCTCAACTTATCTTTAGGCCTTTGTACGACTCTGCTATACAATATAAGCCCTAACCTGTTTTAGGATTCCGAGGTTGTCATCTGTCATGACCTAAATCTTCATATCTTTCAGGTTACTTGTGTGATCATTTTGCACGAAGCTAAGACTTAATTAATAAAATCAACATAATGAAACATTTGAAAAATTTCTCCTCTAAATTGTATCCAAACCATAAGATAGATTGGAAAGTGAACAAGGTTCTCCTCAGGATCTGTGACATCCCCTAGTTCATCTTCCTTTGAATTCCAAAAATAACATGTTCCAAATTTGAGTCATTTTCCTTTCACACCTCTTTGTCCGATCTCTTTGAAAATTCCTATCTTTTGAAATTCTTGAAGACAATATGCCCTCATTTTTATTGAGATTTTGCTCGTCCCCTAATTTGATTGCATTGTGAAGTTAGTCCCGCACTAGGTCCTAAAACTTTACTTTCCCTTTCGTCTCTTTTCAAATTTTGTTTCCTACTTTGCAAATTAAATCGAATTGCTAAATTTTTTCTTCCTCCTTAGTTTTTCTTACTTAATTAAAACTCCCCTACTTCAAAATTATTTCACTAAACTTTTAAAATCCTCACAAGTCAAAGTTAAATAAAGACTGCCCAGTTTACAGGTCAGCATTTGTTAATTTTTTGTGTTCGCACTAGAATTACAAAGTATTGGCCAAATAACTAACCCTAGAGCTTTCTTTTTGAAATTGCAACAATGGCGTTCCCTATGCTCACTTTCTCCTGCAACTTGCTAATGAGCCGCAATGCCCGCAATGTCGCTCCCACTATCAAGTTTGGAGCTGGATTTGATGAACTTGAAGTCCTGCTCAGAAAGACTCCCTTTATCATAATGGATGTTGCTGCTATGAAAGTTCAGGAGCTGACTGCTGAGTTCAACCTGAATTGTATCTAGGATGTCCCTTCTTACATGAAGTTATAGACTACTACCACCATGACAGCTACCAAGTATGTTGATCTTATTTCTACTGTAGGAAAATATGTCATGATTATTGAAGATACAATTGAAGGATTTGTTGTTCTGCCATCGGTATTTGAAATTGGATCAAGTTCAAGAACTGCGCCATTAACTTGGTCACAAAGAAGAAACTGTAGCCGAAAGATTCAGAAGGCTGCTAAAGCTCAAATTTTTGAAGAGGTGTCTATTGATGAAATTCCTCATTAGGAGGAACTAGGATTGATGGAGACCTATCCGCTTCTGCAAGGGAGTAAGTTCCATCCCTTAATGGACACTAATTGCTATGAAAGTATCTAGAAGATTGCTGCTACTTTACCGTCAGCTCATGGACATGGTGGGGAGAGGACGAAGCCCACTCTTATCACCCAAGTCAGTACATTATTCTAGAGACTAATTACCAAAGAGGGTTGTTCAGTCTGTGAATTACTTAAACAAGTGGGTTGTGCAGTGTCCCCTCACATGAAGAAAGAAATTCTAAGAGATGTTAAATCTACCAGACGATCTAAAAAATTAAATGAAACTTTACCTGCTAGCATTCTCGTTAGGTTCTGCTTGGGAAGCAAAGTTGATACTACCATCATCGCCACTGATTTTACCATCGCTGCTCCAAGGCCTGCAAGCTTTCGACCGGTTATGTCACGTCTTGGTCTGGGAATTCTACAAGATACCAGTCATAAGGATGTTTCTAATGTTTTGAAGGAAAAGATGAAGAAGTTACCTGATATTGTTTCTAGTCTGCACCATGGGGAGCATGCCTCTCTCCAACGTGTTGATGCCTCTTTGAGACACCCCTTCTTAAGACATCACCATCAAAGAAAAAGGTATGGGTACATAAGGTTGTCGTACTAATACTGTTCAGTGAGCCCATAGGGTAGGATTATGGAATGAAGCAAGGGTTTGAAGTTTCTGACATTATTAAAGCTAGGGCTACCGAGTTGGATGAACAAGTGGAAGATGTTCAGTAGAGTCCCCCAGAGCTCAAGATGATATAAGAATCAATAATTGAAGAAATGGTTAAGAAGCTCAGGGTCGAGAACATGGTGATTTCATTGATGATGAAGATGAAGATTTTGACTTTAACAACTATCTCGATGATGACTTCATGGATATTCATGTCATCAAAGCTAGAGTCGGTGCATCTGCACGTGACGCCCTACCTCTTGTTGAAGGGAACATCATAGATGATCTGGTTAGGGTTGTTTTATTAAGGGATGAGCAAATAAACAAAATGGAGAGAAGAATGGAAGAGATGGCCACTATCATGGCTACCATGGCTACAATTCATGGATAGTCTCAACCATAACAGTTAGCTTCTCTAAAAGTTAACTAGCCCTAAATTATACATATCACCGATGAAAGGAGGGAAGTTGCCTTGGCTAACAGAGATGATCAACAAAAGGACTCTGTCCAAAACGTCATACCAGAAAAGGAGTTTAAAAAAATTATCGAACAAGTTCAGGAGGCCTTGGTTCAATCAAAGGGTGGTGCATTAATTTTAAAGGGTAGACCCTACCTAGAGGAGTTTGATGTCGTACCATACCATAAGGGTTTTGTGTCACAAAAATTTAAGATATTTGATGGGACTAGAAATCCAAAACAGCATATAGTACATTTCCGAGCTAGTTGTGAGAATACTGGAGGTAATGAAGCCTTGATTTTCTGTCAGTTTGTCAGCAGCTTATAAAAAATAGCATTTGACTGGTTTGCTGAGTTGTCCAACGAATCAGTAAAGAAGTTCTCCGAGTTAGAACAGTTACTTGTAAAGAGATTTGCTAGAGCACAACATCATATTTCTATTGAAGATCTTGTGACAGAAAGGCAAAAGCTTAACGAGACTTTAGTGGATTATATCTTGAGGTGGAGAAAACTTAGCATGAAATGTTAGCCTCAGCTATAGGAACATCACACAATTGAGATTCTACTCAAAAGCATCCATGGGAAAAGAGCTTTCATGCTTTAGGGACTGACCATCAAGTCCCTCGAGAAGCTACTTAGCAAAGCTAGTAATCTACAAGAAGAAGTCAAGCATATGGATCCCAAAGAAAAGTTAAAAAAGACTAGAGCAACCAGAGTATTCAAGAAGAAATCTGGAATAGTGGCAATAGTGGGTAAAAGAAGGCAACCAATGAAGTTTCAGGTGGAGTATTCTCATCAGAATTCACAACCGACATCACAACATATCCAGTAGCAACAGATGCAGATGTATGGCCAGCCTAGCTGGCGGTTGCACTAGGAAGGATCATACCGAACAAAGAATAAGAGGGATCTGGCCCTACCAGAATGAAAGAACGTAGTATATTCCTTTAAAGATGAAGTTGTACCCAAAATGATCAAAATTCTAATGAAGAAGCCTGAGTTCAAATTGTTAGATCCAAGGAAACCTGAGGAATTTTACAAGGAGTATCCCAATTTTCGTACCTACCACAGGATGTTGGGACACACAATAGAGGGTTGTTTCATCTACAAGGATTGGCTCGAGAAGAATTTCAAATGAAGGAAATATAACAATCTTGAAGGAATATTTTAAAAAACCATAAAAAGGTTCTGAGAATATGATTAAGTCCGAGCCAATCACTCCAACAGATCCTTATTTAGAGAAAGATAGATGAAGTACAATTTTGAGCAAGTCATCTAAGAAGATACTAGATCAGATTCAAACCGCATCAACTCAGGCAGTTGTTCAGAGTTTACAGCCTGTTCAGCCAAAGATAGAGATTTCGCCAGAGAAATTGCCGCAACCAGAAGAGAAAGAGAAGAATGACATTATGAAGACCGATAGCACGGGGGGTAGGGTAGGGGCTGCCTTTGATAGATTGGTTGTCTCGGATTAGGGGAAAAAATTCCTCGAAATTCTGACCATTTATGATTATCTTTTTGCCCCATTGGGGTATTATGAATATAATGATTATGATTTTGGCTACGTTTTAACTGTTTCTAGTGATAAAGTAATTCACTTTGCTCAATGTAATTTTGATTTTGATTCTTAAACTAATCCTCAAATTGTACTTAAGTCCAATGAACCCATTAACGAGAATAATGAAGATATCAACAATACCGATTATAATAGAACTGGGAGTGAAGAGCCAGTCCTCGAGTGTCACGGTGCACCACTTGCTATAAACTTAGATCTCTCTGATGAAGAAGAAGAGACACCAGAAATTTTGCCTACAACATCTCAAGAAGAAGAAATTATAGAAATAAATCTAATGAGTGAAAATGTGTTAACCCCAAGAATGGCTCTAGTAAATAAATGAAAACAAATAGTCACTCAGAAAGAGCTACCTCCACTTCCACCAGTGGAAGAACCATATAATCAAGTAAAGATTGGAGGATTATATATAGTGGATTATAACATGCTATCTAATCTTAGGAGGTTGCCGGCTAAACTAAGCAATTACGATGCTCTAATCCTATCAAAGGAGATAAGAGAGTCTCAGATTACATGCTTACTAGACCCAAAGATTTGCTGAGGTCATATAGCTAGCACGTCCTCGGATGAAGTTTGTTCATTAAAGGAATAGCCTGTGATAACCCTAACAGATGAAGACTTGTTGCTCAGTACCATTGACCATAACCAACCACTCTACATCTCTATTAATATCGGTAGATTTGTGTTGTGCAGCGTTTTGGTTGATCCTGGAGCACCACTAAACTTAATGAGTCTATGGAAATTGGTCTATTTGGAAATTGACGCTCAGGAGCTTACAGCCGATAAAATGATGTTAAGGCTGTTCACCCAAAAGTAAGAAAGAGCTCTTAGATCAATTACATTGGTAACAAACACAAAATTCCATATCATCGATGCTGAGACCTCTTTCAATGCTTTACTCGGATTACCATTGATTCACGTGCATAACATGGTTCCATTGTCTCTACACCAATGCATCAAATATTTCAAAGAACGGCAAGAAAAAGTATTAGGGGAGATTTACAACCATTTTTAGTTCATGAAGTTGGCATTCATGAAGACGTCGCCAACTATGCGCTTCCAAATAAAACGGTCTCTTCTTGTGAAATTGCGGCAAATGAAGTACATGATTAAGAAGGATCCCGAAGAAGAGGCCAATCAGCTCCACTTCAGCAGTCTTCCACCACTCTTTTACAATGAGCTGGTAGAGGTTCTTTTAGCCCATACACTCGAGATCGAGGCTGGGGACGTGGACTAGGAAGAACCAACACGATTTTTGAATGGACTAGGCTAACCATCAACATCGACATGAGAAGAATATTCTGATGAAGAAAACTCTGAGGAAGAAATGATGATGATAAAATGGAAAAACCACAGTATGAAATTTCTTTGGAAGATCTGAAAAAGTTGAATATGAGTCGATTTATTTTCAGATCAACCACTATGTAAATGCCATGACCCTTACTCCAATCCATCCTCAAAAGGTTGAGAGTTTAGAGGTTAAGGAAGTTTGTAGCATTAGTTCAAAGTCAATCAAGTTTTAACGTACTTCCCCTTCTACTAATTCTAAAAATCATGTAAGCTTAGAAGAGGATTCTAATGAATTAATGGAATTACCTTTTGGTTACTTTTCTCCTTGTGTACAAAAGTTAATTCAATAGGGTATGTGCCAAAGTAAATGTCAAATGATAAGCTACAATTTTTTGAAAGATTATGGAATTTTAAAAGTTGAGCCCCTAACTTGAAAGAAGGTCTCCGATTTGGTACTGTAGGACCCGTCGATGACTCTGAATTTTGCATGGTTGTTACTAGCAGATTGGAAGAGGATTGTCTCGATGTAAAGGATGACTCTTAAGATCAGTTAATAGGTGATGCTCCACCAAAATTTGAAGAATAAATTAAGTCAACTATTGATGAATTGAAGGAGGTCAACCTCGGGACTGAAGAACACCCCCGACCAACATTTATGAATTCTTTACTCAAAAATGAAGATTCTATGGAGCTAATCAAGCTATTATCAGAGTTTAAGGATTGTTTTGCCTTGAGTCATGATGAAATTCCAGGGCTATCCCTTGAGGTAGCAGTGCATAAACTCGGGGTGGACAAAGATATGACCCAAGTAAAACAAAGTTCTAGAAGAATGCACCTCGAGATAAAGCAACAATACATTACCGAGGTACGTAAGTTAATAGACTCTAACTGTGTAAGGGAAGACCATTACCCCCACATGCTTAGCCAACATTGTACTAGTTAAGAAGAAAAGTGTACAAATCCGTGTATGTGTAGACTTCAGTGATTTAAACAAAGCATGTCTAAAAGATGAATTTCCATTATCAATACAAGAATTAATGGGGAACATCACATCGAGACATTAAATATTTTCTTTCATGGAGGGATTGTCAGAGTACAACCAAATTAAGATGAATCTAGAGGATGCAACACTTACAGCCTTCAAGACATTAATTGGGATATTTTGCTACACAGTGATGCCATTCGGGTTAAAAAATGCCGGAGCAACCTATCAACAAGCTATGACAAAGATCTTTGACGACCTCATTCACAACCAAGTGGAGTGCCACGTGGATGATATGGTCATCAAAAGAAAACAAAAAATAGACCATTTTTATGATATGAGGATAGTGTTCGAACGATTACGACACTATAATCTTAAGATAAATCCCTTAAAATGTGCCTTTGGCGTCACCTTCGGAAAATTTCTAGGATTCATTGTTCGTCATTGGGGAATCAAGATTGACCCAGATAAGATTAAAGCTATCTTGGAAATGCCTCATCCGAAAACCTTTAAACAGCTACATTCCTTCCAAGGAAAATTGGCATATCTGAGACGCTTTATTTCTAATCTCTCAAGTAAGTGTCAGCTATTCTCGGTACTAATTAAAAAGGACACCAAATTTGTTTAGGAAGAGAAATGTCAGCGGGCCTTCGAGGATGTTAAGAAATACTTAATGACACCTCATGTTTTGGCAGCCCCTATCCCAAGGAAATCGTTGATACTTTATACCGCGACCTTAGATGACTCTCTCGGAGCCCTGTTTTGTCATGTCAATGACGAGAGTAAGGAAAATGCACTCAACTACTTGATTCGCTGTCTAATACTAACGGAAGTAAAGTATTTGACAATAGAGAAGCATTGTCTAGCATTAATATCGCCACCCAAAAGCATAGGCATTACATGCTTTCTCATAAAACTACCCTTATTTCAAAAATCAATCCATTGTATTATTTGATGTTCCGACCAACACTTTTCAGACATTTAGCAATGTGGTAATGATTTTATTGCAATTTGATATAACTTTTGTTCCCCTCGCACTATCAAGGGATAGATTTTAGCAGATTTTCTCACACTGCACCCACTCCCAACTGGGTCCCCACACAATGATGAGTTACTAGATGAGCAAATACTACAAGTAGAACCATCTAGTGCCAGACATGTGAAATTTACTTTGATGGAGCTTCTTCAGCCAGAAAGGATGAAGGATCAGAAATGGTTATACCAGGCAAAGCAGGAATTGGTTTGATTTTTATCACGCCAGATAAGGGTATGTTGAGATTCTCTTACCACCAGACAGAGTCGTGCACAAACAATGAAGCACAATATGAAGCACTAATCACTGGGTTGGAATTGATAAACTCAATGGATATAAATGATATTGCCATCTATGGCAACTCGTAACTCGTCATTCAACAAGTCGTCGGTCAATATAATATTTTGAAACCAAGGCTAGCAGAATACCACCAGTAAATAATGAAGCTGCTTGAACAGATGCCAGTGTGACTCTCTACTGGATTCCTCGGGGAGATAATGCCTATGCTTTAGAAAAACTTGCCAATGAATTGGCGTGTCCCCGGAAGATTCCATTGACATTATAGTTCAAGAACGACAAGTTCTATCTCTGATCAACCTCGACAACTTACATAAGCTCGAAAAAAAAGAAGGAACGATGATTGCAATTGCTGACATCAAGGAAGACTAGCGCAAGCCATTAATAGAATATTTGCAGACTGGAAAGCTACCAGAAGGCAATTCTGAGGTATATCACATCACAAGAAGAGCTATGTCATACACTCTAGTCGATGATGTTTTTTAGAGAAGATCATTCGATCAGATGTAGCTGCGATATTTTAGCAGAGTAGAAGCACAGAATATTGTAAAAGAAGTACATGCCAATTGTGTGGTGCTCATATGTCAGGGCCAAAGATGAAAATGAAAATCAAAAGATTCAGATTTTTTTGGCCAGCAATGATATTCAATTGCATGAATATAGCCAAAAGGTGTCATCTTTGCCATGTGCATGGGGTGGTCTTACACCAACCTCCGAATGTGCTAAACCCAACTATTGTCTCGTGGCCATTTGAGTGTTGGGGCAAGAACATAATAAGTCTGATAGACCCTCCATCCTTTAAGGGACATAGATTTATTCTTGTCGCTACGAATTTCTTCTCCAAGTGGGCAGAGGCCGTGCCATTAAGAGAGGTTACAACACAGCATGTTCTGTAATTTTTTAAAACCCAAATCATTTACCATTTCAATGTACCGTGTATAGAGATTTTTGATAATGGAACAGCCTTAAAAAGAACGAAGATCAAAAACTTCGTTAAAAGACATATAATAGATTAGAGATACTCTATAATTTATTATCCTAGGGCAAATAGACTGGATGAGGCCTTCAATAAAATGCTTGTGCAAATCTTAAAGATAATATTGGATGAAAACAAAAGATATTGGCATAATAAACTATTAGAAGCTTTGTGGTCTTATCGAAAAATGTTCAGAATTCCCACTCAATGTACACCTTATGCACTTATGTACAAGTCCGAGGTCGTACTGCTGTTGGAAGTCTAGAAACCATCTCTCAGAGTCACCATCGCCAACCAAATTACAAATAAAAAATGTAAAAAACTCATACTTGAAGAGTAAAAAAGTCTCAAAGAAAATGACTAGAAGCAGAACATCATTTGGAACTCTACCAACCAAGGATGGTGCAGGCTCATGAAAAATTTGTCCGCTTGAGGGCGTTCAAAGTTGGTGACCTTATTCTCATTCTCAAAAGGCCTATTCTTACACACCGCAAGATAGGTAGAAAATTTCAACCAACATGGGAGGGATCATTTATTATAGAGAAGGTCTATTTGGGAGGAGCTTTCCAGCTGGTAGATTTTCGAGGTGAAAGACCTATGTTGCCGGTCAATGATTGCTAGTGTTTTTAGACACATTTTTATACTTATTTTTGAGATATTGCGCTTTAATGGAAGTTATTTTTTATTTTTCTTTCAGGTACAGGTAAAAAGGTGAAAAAAGCTTAAAGGAGTGAAAAAGGATCAATTTGAAGCAAATAGGTAAAAAATGTGTAAAAGTGTTTTTGCGTATAAGCGCCAGATCCGATGCTTAAGCATCGGTTAAACAGAGAAGGTCGTGCCTAAGCGCCAATGGTAGTTATTGGAAGATTAAATTTGTTTTTTGTGAATTTTAAAGAGGTTTTTAAGGCACCTATTGGCTTAATAGGTGGTTACAACTACCATGGACAAAAATTATTGCAAAATGATGCATGTATTTGGGAAATACATCAAATGAAGACACATTTTTAGGAGACACCAAGGAAATTTTGGAGAATTATAAAAAAAAGGAAGATTGAGACTTTGAAAGGGGTCCTGAAAGTAATGGGAAAGTTTTTAAAGTTCTAAAATTGGGGAGTTAGTTGGAGAGATTTTCAAGAACCACATATTTATCCTTTTTATTTTAGTTTTATATTGATAGTGTTGTAAAAGAGAAGAGATCCAAAGGAACTTCAAGTGTTTGGCAAATGACTTGAGATAAAATTTTATCTTTTGTTTTAGACTATTTTTGGTTTTAATTGAGACTTGTTGTTGGTTTGACAATGTAAAATGTGGTTTTGTTTTCTCCATGGATTCTGAGTAGTTTTCTTTATCTTTCTTGTTAAAATGATAAATGTGGTTTTGTTTTCTCCATGGATTCTGAGTAGTTTTCTTTATCTTTCTTCTTAAAATGATAAACTTCTTTGGTTTTAATTGAGACTTGTTGTTGGTTTGACAATGATTTCTTCTTTTAAACTAAAGTGTCTTTTGTTTTCTCCATGGATTATAGTAGTTTTCCTTATCTTTCTTCTTAAAATGACAAGTAATTAAGTGATTGCATGGAAGTTGTGGAGAGTATTGATCTTTAATGTTGGAAGAAGTTGTGATGATTTAAATCCTTATACTTCATTTGCTTCTTGATTTGGTCAATCCACATGTTAAAATTTATTGTGAGAACATGTAAGAACCGAGCTGGTATTGTCTCAGGAAACAATTGGAAAGAATCACATGAGGTTGTATGAATGAGAATGTTGTTCATATGATTGAGTGCTAAATAGGGAAATATTCATTGAAGGGTGTAGAGTTAGAGGACTTTAAAGTGACAGGTTAAACGGTAGGAAAATATTCATTGATGAGTGTAGATTTAGAGGACTTTAAAGTGAGAGGTTAAAGCCCCCATTGGAAATAATCATTGAAGGGTGTAGAGTTAGAAGAATTTAAAGTGACAGGTTAAAACCCCCAACTTGGTTTTAAGAATCACATGAGGTTATATGAATGAGAATGTAGTTCATATGATTGAGTGCAAATAAATAGAGAAATATTCATTGAAGGGTGTGGAGTTAGAGGACCTTAAAGTGACAGGCTAAAGCCCCTAACTTGGTTTATTATTTTAGGTTCTGAAACGAGATGTTAGCCCCTAGATGGAGGGAATCGAGAGAACTCTAGAGTTAAAGATTGTATCTTCCCTGCCTAGCAGGTCTTCAGAACTATTTAAACTTTAAATTAGCCAATGTTCTTTATAGCATCTCTAGTAAGGGGCCTAGCCTGTCTTCAGAACTATTCAAACTTTAAATTAGCCAATGTTCTTTATATCATCTCTAGTAAGGGTTCTGCCTAGCCGATCTTCAGAACTATTCAAACTTTAAATTAGCCAATGTTCTTTATAGCAACTCTAGTAAGGGTAAAGAGTATTATTCCTCCTATTTGACACTTTAAAATATGCATACTTCCACAACAAAATTCATATACTAATTACTGATTCATGATAAGGAGAAAGATATTTTCTAATTTAGTGCTTTTCTTGTACAAGAACTCAAGTTATCTTTTCAAGTTTGTCCTATCTTTGTTAATATATTAAAATTACCAAAAAATTTTAAACTTTCTTTACTGCGAATACGCTTTTAGTTTAAATACTGATCTTTCTAAAAAGAGACAGTTTTCCAAAAAGAGCATATGGCATATCTTTGTTGTGGTCTCGTTATTCAGATCTTAATCAAAAAATCATATATTACTTGATAACGATACGTATACTTGTGTAGTATCCCAATATATATAAATTAAAAGTTATTATTATACTGTTGCATATAAGCAGTTATTGGGGATCAAGTTTCTGGCATCGTTGTCAGGAATTCAAGCAAAAATTGTAAAGAATCTATTGATTTAAAAGCAAATTTCTATTTCTACAAAAGTCTTATTTAAACTTTAAGATATAGCACTTAGTGAGGAGTGTAGTGCTATAATTCAGAAGAAACTTCCTGAAATGCTTAAAGATCATGGTAGCTTTACAATTCCTTGTGCAATAGGAGACAAATTTTATGGGAAACCTTTATGTGATTTAGGTGTAAGCATTAACCTAATGCCATTATAAATATTTAAAAGATTGGGATTAGGAGAAATAACCCCTACTATTGTAACTGTGTAGTTAGCATACTGTTCAATAACCTATCTTGAAGGAGTTATAGAAGATGGCCTAGTGAAAGTGGATCAATTTATCTTTCCTATTGATTTCATTGTGCTAGATATGGAGAAAGAAGTAATACATATCATTTTGGGGAGACCTTTCCTAGCCACAGGAAGAGCAATGATAGATGTGTAGAAAGGGAAATTAACAATGCGCGTCAATGATCAAACTGTTACTTTCAATATTTCAAAATTAATGAAATATTCTGCAAAAAAAGATGATGAATGTTATAGGATCGATGTTATAAAATATCTAAGTGAATGTCATTTCAAAACAACTTATGAAGAAAAATTTGAAGAAAAAGATTTGGAACACTAGAAAGAAGAGGAATTAGATCGATGTGATGAACTTTTAAGAAAGATTCAAACTATGCTAGAGAAAGTTATGAAATTTTGGACACGATAGACAAAGATAAATCATTTTGTCCATCAATTGAAAAACCTCCAGAACTTGAGTTGAAGTTACTTCCTAAACATTTAAAATATGCCTTTTTAGGAGATTCCTCTACTTTACCAATTAAAATTTTCTCAAAATTAATGATAGAAGAAGAAGAAAGGTTGATGAAAATTTTGAAAAATTTTAAGAAAGCCTTTGGATAGACAATTACGGATATTAAAGGAATCAATGCTTCAATTTGTATGTATAAAATTCATATGGAAGAGAACTGCAAACCTAGGGCTGTTTTTTAAAGGACACTGAATCCTATTATGAAAGAAGTTGTTAAGAAAGACATTTTAAAGTGATTAGATGCTTGAATTATCTACCTTATTTTAGATAGTGCATGGATTAGTCCAATTCACTGTGTTCCTAAGAATGGAGGAGTAACTGTAACTGTGAATGAACATAATAAATTAATACCTACTAGACAAGTTGCAGGGTGGTGGATATGCATTGATTATAGAAAATTAAATCTTGCCACTAGGAAAGATCATTTTTCATTACCCTTTCTAGATCAAATGCTGGATAAACTAGCTGGGCATAAATACATTTATTTTTTGGATGGATATACTGGTTATCACCAAATACAAATATCTCCTGAGGATCCAGAGAAAACAAATCTTATAAGTACTTATGGTACTTTTACTTTTAGAAGGATGCCCTTTAGTTTATGTAATGCCCCTGCTACATTTCAAAGATGTATGATGACAATTTTTTTGTGATTTAACTGAAAAATTGAAAAAGGGATTGAAGAATTCATGGATAATTTTTCAGTGTTTTGAACTTTATTTGACTCGTGTTTAGAACATTTATCTAAAGTTCTTAAGCGCTGTGAAGAAACAAATTTAGTCCTTAATTGCTTAAAACATTTATCTAAAGTTCTTAAGCACTGTGAAGAAACAAATTTAGTCCTTAATTGGGAAAAAACCAGTTTATGGTAGGAGGAGGAATTGTATTAGGTCATCAAATATCAGAAAATGGTAAAGAATTAGATCTTGCTAAAATTGAAGTGATCACTAATTTACATTAAACAACAAATGTAAGGAAAATTTGGAGTTTTTTAGGACAAACTGTATTCTACAGGCGATATATTAAAGACTTTTTAAAGATTGGTGAGCCTTTGTGCCATTTACTGGAGAAAGATGCAATTTTCAATTTTGATGAAGAATGCCTAAAAGCTTTTAATTTAATAAAAGAAGAATTAATCACTACACCAATTATAGTTTCACCAAACTGGGGAAAAACCTTTTAAATTGATGTGTTAAGCTAGTGATTATGCTGTAGGAGCTGTTTTAGGACAAAGATATGATAAAACTTTCAAAGTAATTTACTATGCTAGTAAAACTCTTAATGAAACTCAAATCAATTATACAACAAAAAAAAGAATTATTAGCAATAACAGATGCTTTCGACAAATTTAGATCATATTTAATTGGAACTCATTGTGTAGTGCATAGAGATCATTCTGCTATTAAGTACTTAATGAAGAAGAAGGATGTCAAACCTAGATTTATAAGATGGATTCTTCTTTTGCAAGAATTTTATTTCGAAATAGTAGATTAAAAGGGGACTGAAAATCAAATTGCTGATCATTTGTGCAGGCTTGAGTTAGAAAAACCACTCTATTTTTAAAAAGAAATTAATGAACATTTTTTAGATGAAAAATTGATCACTATTAATGAGTGGCGTGTTCTGTGGTATGCCGACATTGTGAATTTTATTGTTAGCGTATTATACCCTATGAAATGACATACCAACAAAAGAGGAAATTTATTTCTAAACCTAATACTTATTTTTGGGATGACCCATTTTTATATAAACCTAAAAATGATCTAATTATTTGAAGATGTGTACCATTAGAAGAAACTTAATGATATTATCCAAAAATGTCATAATTCTGATTTTGGGGAACATTTTGGTGTTGATAAAATAACATGCAAAATTTTACAATCTGGAATCTATTGGCCTACAATTTTTAGAGATGTTAATGCTTATATCAAAACTTGTGATAGATTTTAACGAGTAGGCAATATTTCTAAAAGAAATGAGTTGCCCCTCAATTATATGCTAAAAGATAAAATATTTGATGTTTGGGGATTAGATTTCATGGTACCATTTATACCATATTTCAGAAATTTATATATTCTGTTAGCTATGGACTATGTATCTAAATGGATAGAAGTTGTTGCTTTACCTCGATATGATGTTCATAGTGTTGCAAAACTTATAAAAATAAACATATTTTGTAGATTTGGAATGCTGAGAGTTATCATTACTGATGGAGGAAGTCATTTCAGAAATGTCATAATGGAGAAGTTATTAAACAAATATCATATAAATCATAGATTGTAGCTGCTTATCATCCTCAAACAAGTAGTTTGGCTGAATTATCGAATCAAAAAATTAAAAAAATTATGGAAAAAATCTGTGAATCTAATAAAATTGGATTGATCAGTCAAACTTGACTATGCTTTGTGGGCTTATATGACTGCATAAAAAACTCTTATAGGAATTTCTCCATATAGGATAATATCTGAGAAAGCTTGTCACTTACTAGTTGAACTTGAGCATAAAGAATATTGGGTGATTAAAGAGTTCAGTTATAATTTGAAAGATGCTGGTGAGAAAAAATTATTACATTTAAATGAGCTTGAAGAGATAAGGAATGAATCTTATGAGAGTGCCAACATTAATAAAGAAAAGATGAAGATGTGGCATCATCAAAGGATTCTTACTAAAATTTTAAGCTAGGGCAACAAGTATTGCTATATATTGCAAGGTTGTGATTATTTACAGACAAACTTAAACCTAGGTGGATGGGCCCATTTGTTGTGATAAAAAGTTTATCCTTGTGGAGCTGTGGATATTAAAGATCTTAAGTCTGTGAAAGGATTTAAAGTTAGTGGACATAAAATGAAACCTTATTTTATAGGGGATAGGCTTAAACTTAATGATGGAATGATGTTGGGTGGTCAACCAGAATAAGCACTGGCTATGTTGGGCTGATGACGTAAAACCAACCACTTTATGGGAGGCAACCCATAGTTATCAGAGTGTTTTTATTTTGATTGTTGTTTTATGTGTGATTAAGAAAATTGGGGTGGTATTTTTAAACAATTATGTGTTAGTAAATACTTTAAGAATTTATTTAGTGACTAAGACATGTTAGAATTAGAATTTGGATGTTAAGTTGACTAGTGAAAAAATATGCACTTACGCTTAAGCGCTCGATCCGACGCTTAAACGTGGCAGTTTAAACACATGTGCAAAATTAATATTCTAGAAGGTTTAACTGTCAATTAGTGCCAATGCAGTTTCTAAACGTGTCTAGGAGTTATTGGAAGGACTTAAGCCTATAAATAGAAGGGTTTTGTGAAAGAATATCACCCCAGATCATTTCTAGCCCTAAGAGTCTAAGAGAAAGTGAGATTTAGATAAAATATCATCATGAGAGATAGATTTGAAGAAGAAAGAAGAAACAACGAGGAAGAGGTTCATTATTCAAAGTGCACAAGACATGTATAATGGTTTCTTAGCCGTTAGTATTGAAAGGATATCAGAGAAGATCAACAAAATTGAGAATGTTATGGCTTTATTGGAGACCAAGGTACTTGATTTGCATGCACATTTAGAGCATATTGGATGGCAATTGAAGATGAAATTTAGCCACATTAGTAATATAATATAAGATAGAATATTATTGAAGATGTAATTGAAGATGCAATTGAAGGCGATGTTCATAAAGCAGAAGTGGATTGATGGAGAGAATATCAGAGCTCGTCACCACCGTCCGTTTTATCAACTCTATATTCCTGGAGAGGCTAATGAAAGACATGAATTTTTTCCTTTGAATGAAGAATGGAATTAAATTTAGTGTTAGAATTTCTATGTTAGAAGTTGTTATTTTCTAGTGGTTTAGTGTTTAAGTCTTATTTTTAGTATTTGTGACTTCTTATATGTGTTTAATTATGAGATTATTATTATGTATTTGTATTTAGGAAATTTTCTCGTCCAAAACTATTTGGAGTGAGAAATTAGAGTTTGAAGGTATTTGTACTTATTTGTGAATTAATATAAGTATGTATGTGTAAAAATTGTGTTATTTTTATCCTCGAATTGAAACAGTTATTATGTAGAATTTTGAGAGAGAGGGGAGTTATAGGAAGTTGAAAATAGTCATTTAAGTGCTATGAGACACCATAGTGGTGGTTAACTTAGGCAAATAGTGCATTTTACTTTAATTTGAAAATATTGAAAATCATGCACTGGCGTCTAAGCACCACATCTCGCGCTTAAGCACGAGCCAACCTAAGTGCCACTTATCCGTGATTAAGCACTAGTTCACGAAAACCTATTTGTGAACTTTTAAAAGTGAAAATTTAGTCAAAAAATCACTATTTTTATGCCTCCTGTCACCATCAACCTCTAAAAATTACAATTTTGGAAGGCTAGGGCACTTCTAAAGTGAAGTTTTCTTGGTGGAATCAAGTGAAATTTGCTAGATCCAAATTCCTTGAGGTAAGAGCTTTACTTCTATGCAAAAATTTTGGATTTTCATAATGTATTTTGAAAACATTTGGAGAAATTCAAAAATTCACTATTCATGGTGAAAAATGAGAAAAAAATCTATGGAAATTGGATGGGAAGTGTAGTTTATACTTTGGAAGTTTATTTTAGTAATTTAGAATTGATTTTTGAAGTTATTTTTGGAATTTATAGTATTTGTAGAATGGCACCAAGAGTGAGGAGGAGCAAAGGAAAGAGCCCTTTTGATTCGAGTAAATTTGTAAGTTCGAAGGCTCAGGATCGGCATAGTGATGCATGTCAATCACGAAAACTGATTCAGGAGCGGTGTTTTAGGAATCCAGGTGGAGACATAGAGGATTTGATCTTTCATCGATAATGGGAACGATTCTGTTGTGTCTCTACTATGGCGGTTATTTCTGTTATTTGAAAGGTATATGCAAACCTTCCTAAGGCTGAAGACAAAAGAGTCATGGTTTGAGGAAAGTTGATACCTTTTTTATCAAAGGTAATCAACTTGTTTTATCATCTGCCACCTGATAAGTTATGTTTTTATGCAAATTATAGTCCAACTGAAGAGGAGTTAGATGAGATTATTTCTTACTGGATTGTTGGAAGAGGACTATAGAAGATCACTAATGAGAGGAGAGTCAACTTCACAACTTCAAAGTTATGTGCACTTTCAAAGGCCTGGTACTATTTTATTTCTGCTTGTCTGCTACCAACAAATCATGTAAGTGAAGTGACCAGAGAGAGAGCGATGTTAACTTCTTGTATCCTGGAAGGAAAGCTCATCAACATAGGAGCTTTGATTTGTCAGACTATCATCAGTTCTGCCACTGTCATTACTACTGCAGGTCTGGGATTTGCTTCCTTAACATTTTCCTTGTGTGAGCAAGCTGGAGTTAAATATGATACCTGGGAGGAAGTGTTGTTACCTTTAAAGACCATCACTAAGGACTTATTCTGAGCATTCTATTTTTGGCTGGAGGGGAGGATTTTCTAGGAGTTATGGAATGGAGACGTCTGCTGCTTCTACCTCTGCTGCTTCAGCATCTAGACTATCTACCTCAGGTGCTTCTACATCTAAAGGTGAGTCTACTGAGAACCAAGATCAATTATTGCAGAAGATGATGGATAATATTAACTATACTGCTGATAGGGTAAAAAATTTAGAGCATTTTGTAGATCATAGTGACAGGTATAATAGGAGAAAAAGTAATTATAAAGAGAAATTTCACTCATCTTTGGAGAGCCTCATTTGGGGTAACCGAGGAGTGCAATTTCCTCCATTTCCTAGATAGCCTGATTATGAGCCCACAAAAGTTTGGGATAGCGGTGATTCAAAGGATGAGGAGTAGAACTAAGAGATTTATATTTATGATTATAATATGATATGAACTATGTGGTCTAGGCTTTCTTCATTTGCGTCTATGTGTTGATTTGAACTATGTGATGTGGTTTGGACTTTTATTTTAAGTGAGAACTGTGATGTGATGTGTTTTCATATTTTGAACTTGACACATGTATGTTTGTGCACTTGTTTAGACATTGTGATGTGTGAGACATTTATTAGTTTGTTTTAAAATTTTAGAGTAGTATCTATTGTGAGTTTTGTGATTTAGTTAGTTTAGAACTTAACTTAATTCTATGTATTTTGTAAGGTTAAAAATCCTGCTAGCGTAAATCTTAAATTTGAAACTTAGGAAACTACTACCCTGTATTTTTCTTTTATCATAGTTGTGAGTTTTTTTTTATGTTGAGACTGTGAAGTCAAACTAGTGTGTAGTTTGCTTTTATGTTTATAGCCACTATTTAGAAGTCTATTGAATCTCTACATGTTGAATTGAAATAAAAATATTAGAAAATTTGATCAAAATTAATTTTACTCCTGTTTTAGTTTTATACTTGTATCATTAGGGTATAAAAATTCATGTAAGCATGTTATTTTTATTTCATTCCCTGATTATATATATTTGATGCTAAATTGTTTAATCTGTTAAAAATTGAAGTTGGAGGGGAATGAAAAATATTTTCAAAACGTTAATTTTATTTCTTCTCAAATGAACTACAAGTGAATTTGATTTGAATAGAAAAATTGATCATGTATATGAAGTTATATTAGGGAAGTAAAATTTGATTTTTGAAATGAGTAAGAGAATTTTGTTGAAATTTTGAGTAATGAGGAAAAACTTTAAGTTACAAGTTTTTAGTGTAGAAAATGATTATTATAAGTAACTATCTTTAGTAAGAAACATTGTATTTTTGAAAATTTTAGAAATTTAAACTTTTATTTTTAATCCTTAAATTTCTTTAATTAGAAAAAAATTTCCAAAAGCGTTATTATATTTATAAGTAAAAGTTTTGTATCAAGACTTTACTTTAGGAAAGGAAAGGTAGAATTCAAATTTATTAAAGGCCCATCCAGACATAGTAATCCTAACCTAAAAGGAAAAGAAAAGAAAATAAGAAAAAGAAAAAAAAAAGAAGAGAAAAAAAAAGAAAGAAAGAAGAAGAAGAAAAGAAAAGGAAAAGATAAAAAATATAAGGGAGGAGAAGCTTGAGGATTAGTGTCTAATCAAAAATTGGTTCTACATTTGATTTTTTTTTAAATATAAGACTTGAGAAAATCTTAAGCTTATAGATATAATATAGTAAGCAAAATTATTCTTAATAAAAATTTTTATGTGGAGATAATAAAAAAACTAAATTCTAAATTTAGAAGACTTACAATATTTCTGAATTAGACAGGAACTCATATTTTCATCTTTCTTAACATTAAAAATTTCTAAAATTTAAGTTGGTCTCATTTACTGAATATTTTTCCTAAATTGGACTACTATATTTTTAAATCTAAATTTTAGTAACTCCTAAAGAAACTCATATACATATCATATATATTTAGTTTATAAAGATTGAAGTGTCACTTGCGGATAAGTAACATTTTAAGTTTGGGGGATATTGATACACCTAAATTATATAGTGTTTTTAGACACATTTTTATACCTATTTTTGAGATATTGCATTTTAATGGAAGGTATTTTTGTGTTTTTCTTTTAGGTACAAGTAAAAAGTTGAAAAATACTTAAATGAGTAAAAAAAGATCAAATTTGGAGCAAAAAGGTGAAAAATTAAGCAAAAGTGTTTTAGCACCTAAGCTCCAGATCCTACGCTTAAGCACCGGTTAAACAGAGAAGGCCACGCCTAAGTACCAGAGGTCCCGTGCTTAAGCGTCAGTGACAGTTATTGGATGTGTAAATTTGGTTTTTGCAAATTTTGAAGAGGTTTTTGAGGCACATATTTTCTTAATAAGTGGTTACAGCCACCATGGACAAAAAATATTGCGAAAGGATTCATCTATTGGGGAAATACATCGAATCAAGACACATTTTGAAGATATACCAAGCACTTTTTGGAGAATTATAAAAGAAGGAAGATTGAGACTTTGAAAGGGGTCCTGAAAGTACTAGGAAAGTTTTGAAAGTACTAAAATTGGGGATGTTGTAGGAGAGATTTTCAGGCACCACAAATTTATCCTTTTTATTTTAGTTTTATATTGAGAGTGTTGTAAAAGAGAAGAGATTCAAAGGAACTTCAAGAGTTTGGTGGAGGACTTGAGAAAAGTTTTTATCTTTTGTTTTAGACTGCTTTTGGTTTTAATTGAGACTTTTTGTTTGTTTGACAATGATTTTTACTTTTAAACTAAAGCGTGGTTTTGTTTTCTCCACGGATTCTGAGTAGTTTTCTTTATCTTTCTTCTTAAAATGATAAGTAATTAAGCGATTGGATAGAAGTTCCAGAGAGTATTGATCTTTAATGTTGGAAGAAGTTGTGATGATTTAGATCCATGTACTTAATCTACTTCTTGATTTGGCTATTCCAGATATTAAAATTTATTGTGAGAACATGTAAGAACCGGGCTTATATTGTCTCAATCAACAATTGGAAAGAATCACATGAGGTTGTATGAATGAGAATGTACTTCATATGATTAAGTGCAAATAAATAAGGAAATATTCATTGAAGGATGTAAAGTTAGAGGACCTTAAAGTGACAGGTTAAAGCCCCAACTTTGTTTATTGTTTCAGGTTTTGATACGAGATGTTAGCCCCCAGGTGGAGGGAATCGACGGAACTCTAAAGTGAGAGCTAGTATCTTCCCTGCCTAACTGATCTTCAGAACTATTCAAACTTTAAATTAGCCAATGTTTTTTATAGCATTGCTAGTAAGGGTAAAGAGTATTATTGCTCCAATTTAGCACAACACAATATGCATACTTCCACAACAGAATTCCTATACTTATTACTGATTCATGATAAGGAGAAAGATATTTTCATATTTACTGTTTTTCTTTTACAAAAACTCAAGTTATCTTTTTAAGTTTGTATTGTTTTTAGCAAAATATTTAAATTATCAAAAATATTTAAATTTTCTTTACTGCGAATACGTCTTTAGTTTGAATAATTATCTTTTTAAAAAAAGAATGTTTTCCAGAAAGTGCATATTGCATATCTTCCCTATGGGTTCGATATTTAGATCTTAATCAAAAAGTCTTATATTACTTAATAACGATGCGTATACTTACGTAGTATGCCAATATATATATATATATAAATTAAAAGTTAAATTCTTCTTTTTCTTCAAGATCAAGTTTTTGGTTTTGTTGCGAAATAGGGAATATAAGTGAAAAATATATCAGAATTATTGTTAAACTGTTGCATATAAGTAGTTATCGGGGATCAACTTCACGACGTGATGCTGCTTGAAATCAAATTTTTGAAACTTTGATTGTTCTGAAGATATTTATTTGGTCAAAGCGTCTGTGACTGGCTCCACAATTTTGTAATAAATTATCCTCAATAAAATGAAAATTTTTATAATTTGTTTACTTTAATTTCCTCATTTTTTCTCTAATTTTGAAATTTAATTAAATCAAATTAAATTACATAAATAAAATTTGCACGTGTATAAAATTAAAATTTTTGTTTAATGATCTCTTTGTTTTTTTTTTCTTATTCGTGCTGAATTTCAACGTCCAGACGTTTTTCTTTGTCCTGCAGAAAATTGTCAGCACGGAAGCTAATTTTTGACTTTAAAGATAGCTTGAATCTCGCACTAAACAGAGAAAGGGCAGCTTAGGGTGGCATAGTGGACTTTGACTTAGACTTCGGTCAGGTCAATGTAAACTATGAGGGTCTCCTGATGGACATAGTCAGCCGCCAAGAGAAGGAAGGACTACTGTCACTTTTGAGGATTGATATCAAAGAAGACTCCTTTCTAAAGAGTAAGAAAGTGATAATGCAACAAAATTTGATGGAAGGGACCAGCCGTTTACCATCCATGATAACTGCGCCAACAGGAGACTTAATTGTTACTAATGATGAATGGGTGTCAGATGAACCACTAAGAAGAACTCAACGCCGAAATGCTAATTGCCGCAAGCACAAAGCTTTTCTATGTGAGGAAAAGAGATGCATGAGGGAAGCATAAATTACACTCACCCCAATTCCTGAGGGAAAAATTTATGATCCTTGCATGAGAGAGACCTCTACTAGTCTGGCTGCTACGGAAGATGAGTTTGAGTTTCTTACAGAGCAGATACTACCGGCAGTACCATATGTACTTTACAAGGGTTGCCTGATGTGCAACGTCAAATCTCTTGTAGAAGCATAAAAAAAGAGCATTTCTGAAATGCCCAACATGCAATGTTCTCCACTTAAACCATTACTGTTCTTTTGAGGAGTTCATAGCCACCGACACAGGAAGCCAGGAGACAACTTTCCTAGACACTGAGTCGTATGTTCCATTACATACATGACCAAGTCAGCTTGGTATCCTACAGATGTGGAGATGAGGGAGCAGCCTCGACAGTCATAGATGGTCACTGTGGCAGAGTTGGACAAGATGAGCAAAGTAAAAAAGCTAGAATTTAAAATCTTCGAGGAAATAAATGAAAAATTTGTCAACTTTTTGGAGGGCCTTGAGCTGTATACAAGGGTCTTCTCTTAAAACGTTGAAAGAAGAATTCTAGACTGTGCTTTTCACCTACGAGGTAGAGGTTGAGTTGTTCTGCTAATGGAGAGAACATATTCATAACCATGAAAGTGGATGCTCGGAAAAGGCAGGATAACCATCCAATGTGGTTGTTGCTAGAATTTCACCAAAGATAGGCAAGGGAACCCCCCAGGTATCTTAAGAAACGATGAGGTGGATCTTATACCTTCTAAAATAAAGAGAATGATCAAAAGGATGGTTAGATAGAGTATACTACCAGCCGATTGCATTCCAAATAGTTGTATAATTAACATCTACGATGATGGAGATTGTATTCCTCCGCACATAGATCATCAAGATTTTTGTGAGGCCCTTCTGCATGGTGTCCTTCATAAGTAAGAGCAATATACTATTCGAGAAAGAAATTGACATTATTGGCCCTGGGAAGTTTAGGGGATCTGTTGAGATTCCACTACCGATGGGTTCAGTACTAATTCTTATAGGAAATGGAGCAGACCTCGCCAAGCACTGAATTCTAAGAGTACGACACCACATAATGTCTGTGAAATTTAGAGGAATGGACGATATTAAGATATATTATAAGTTCTGACTAGATCCAAAGTTAGAGGAGCTGCGCCGTACAAGCTATGAGA
This sequence comes from Phalaenopsis hybrid cultivar, assembly GCA_002079205.1. NCBI lineage: Eukaryota > Viridiplantae > Streptophyta > Magnoliopsida > Asparagales > Orchidaceae > Phalaenopsis > Phalaenopsis hybrid cultivar. Next base: position 172,749 of record JXCR01060254.1, read on the forward strand.
TGGTTGCACCTTTAAGCACACGTAAAAGGAATTCTTGTCATAGAGTGTGGCTTAGTGATACGAGATTTTTTATATGCAAATATTTTTGAAGTTGACAACACTCAACAGCGCCAAAAAACTTGATGCAGGCAGATTTATAATAAATATGAAATATAATCACAACAAAAATACTTTTCGTAAAAACAATTTATTTTATAAAACTCTTTTTAAACTGCCAAATCTCTTTTAATATCAACGTAAGTATACGCATCGTTCAGGTAATAAAGGGAACTAATGGAGTCCTAGATATCGATCCAACAAGGAAGTTAGAAAACTTTATAACAAAAATAAAAATAAAAATATAGTGCAAAGTTTGAAAATTGACTACTTAATTGAGTGCTAATTATAATGCAGATGTAAGACTACAGAAATTAAACTAAACTAAATACTAAACATTCAGAAGTAAACTTGCAAAAATTAAATAAAGTTTTTGTTGTGACGAAAATTTTAAATTTAATAAAGCATCCTTCCTCTTTACAATAAGTATATGGTTTGTGAAGAAATTGAAATCGTTTCAATATATATATATATATATATATATGTATACATATACATATAACCTTCCTATGAAATATCTGGGGGCTATTCTTATCAAAGGAAGAACTAAGAATATCCAATTTGATCACATAATTGACAAGGTACAGAGCAAATTGCATGCTTGGGAGAATTCCTTTTTATCTAATGGAGGTAGAATTACACTTCTCAAAAGTGTTCTTTCTGCCTTACCATCCTATTTACTACAAATGAACATTCTTAAAAAATCCTCTCAGAAACTATTAGAAGGTATCTTTAATAGATTTCTATGGGCTGGCCATAGGAAGCAAAAACACTGGACCTCTTGGGCTAAGGTGTGTAAACCTGCTGAGGAGGGTGGATTAAGATTCAAGTCTTTCTCCCAAATTATGCACTCCAATTTCTGCAAGCTCTGGCTCAGATTTAGATCTCAGTCTTCCTTATGGGCTGAATTCCTGTGGGGCAAATATTGCAGACATCTTCACCCCACCCAAATCTCAGTGGGTGTGGGCGATTCTCCAATCTGGAAAAGGATATTAAAAGTTAGACAGGATGCTGAACAATTGTTTGTCTGGGAACTTGGTGAGGGCTTGGTTAACATCTGGTGGGATAATTGGTCATTGGATGGTTGTCTTATTCAGGACCAGTTTGTCCCAGCTGCCCCTGTGATTGTGAAAGACATCGGGCTCTTGGCAAGTGGAACCTTGCTCCAATCATTCCTTTCTGCAGCCCAACTCAAATAAGCAATATTCAGAAGCTTACTATCAAACCTAAGGTTAAAGACAGAATTGTTGTTAGAAAGAACCCAATCCCTTCTCAGCAACCCCATCTGGTACACTGGGGTCACACCATCTGGAATAAATTCCTTACCCCATCCATGTCCTTCTTCATTTGGAGACTTTTCTCAAAAATGATTCCCACAGATGACATCCTAAAATTAAAGGGTTTGAGGGGTCCTTCTAGATGCTTTTTCTGCTTGTCTCAAGAGGAAACAATTTCCCATCTTTTCTTTGAGTGTAATTGGGTACAGAATGTTTGGTCATTTGTGATTGGTAAACTTAGAACCCCACCCTTGCACCTCACATGGAAGATGTTCTATACTAGCTGGGCTGATTGGAGGGGTGCTGAACTCAAGGACATCCCCAATATTGTGGCATGGTTTGTGTGGATGGCTAGGAACCAGGCTAAGCATGATAACTCCCTTATTGATCCTAAGAGGGTGGGTCTCAACTGTATTGCTTTTATTAAAAAACTGATCAATTTTAAAAAGTATAAGGCTGTGTTCGAGATTGTTTCTTTTCCCAAGCCTCAAACTTCCAAAGTTGTGACAATTTGCTGGACCCTCCCAAAGCTTGGTTGGATCAAAATTAACATAGATGGCAGCCATAAATTCCAGTCTGCAGGCATTGGTGGGGTTTTTAGGAACCATGAGGGGAAATGCATCTTATATTTCCAATCTCCTATTGAGGCTGTTGACTCACTTGAGGCAGAATGTCAAGCAGTTTTCTGGGCCCTCAACTTAGCCAGATCTTGCTTGCTTGATCAGTTATGGGTTTAATCTAACTCCTTGCAACTTATTAACATCTTCCATGGGATCTCAAAAACTCCATGGAATTTAATCTGCTGGATTTCTGGTATTCATCAACTGTTTACAGCTTGCTCTCTCTAAAGTTCTCTCATATTCACAGAGAAGGAAACAGACCAGCCAACTGGCTAGCTAGAAGGGGACTTTTTACAGAAGTTCCACTAGTTAGCAAAAGAATTCCCCCCCCCACTGGACTTCCTTTTATCCAGTGATCTGTTGCCTATCCCTTATCTCAGAAAGTATGTGTA
>JXCR01060254.1:184176-234951 GCA_002079205.1 Phalaenopsis hybrid cultivar
TTTATATATATATATATATATATATATATATATATATATATATATATATATATATATATATATATATATATATATATATATATATATATATATATATATATATATATATATATAAATTAAACGTCTATATTAGGATTTCCATTTGGTCGACCGACAACATCAACGAGACCCCCCTAAAATTTTGCCGAAAACTGGTCGTATTGAGATGATTTGGTACGAATTTTCAAGAAACAAGCTTGGATTGGGGAAGATTAAACTGATGAATCTCCTTATTGACGCTTCTACAGCTTGTACTTACACTACCAATCTATGGGAGATATCCAGGAGGACGAGAGCAAAGAAGATGTTTGAACTTAATTTATGCACGAAATATTTTATTTAGTATTGTTTGTTTATGTTAATGTGTTATGTTGGATTTCATTTTATTTTCTTGTTAAACTCTATTTATGTTTTTGTTTAGTATTTTGATGTTTAGATTTCAATATTAGGATGTTTCAATTTTCTTTAGACACTGAAGTAGATGTTTGTTGGCTTTAGAAATGTTAGTTTGTAATAGAGTGAATTTAATAGATAAAAGTGAGTTTTGTGTTGTTTGAAAAAATATGGTGTTAGTGTAATGTTCAAATTATGATTACAAATGTTCATTTGAGTTAATTAGAGGAGGACGTAAAGATGTATGCAACAGATTTTCACATAAAATGAAATCTGAAAAAATTAAGCCATTGGCGCCAGTTGCGCCAAATTATTGCATGAAGCGCCAATTTACAGAGAGTCGGCGCATGATGCGCCAGATTTGGTGCTAGATGCGCCAAAGTTCCTAAAATTCAAGATTACCTAAAAGATCACACACTAAACTCCATTTTTACTGCTTGGGTCATTACCTATAGCTAAACCGTGACCTAGGGCTTCACATTGTGTCCGTTAGAGATGATTTCAGAGGCCAAAGTTCTTAGATTTCATCTTCTCTTGGTAAGAGCTTCACTTTACCTAGAAATTTTTTATTTTCATGATGGATTTTTCCTACATGATGAAAGATCCAAAATTTAAGATTTTTGATGGGAATGCTTGAAGAAAACTCATGGTGAAAAGTTTCTTGCCAAATAATCTTACTTGGGGAGTTATATTTTTAATTTTGTAATTGATTTGGATTTTTATAAACATTTCATTAGCTCCACAAGTAAAGAGAAGAAAACCGACAAAAGATTTTGATGCAATAAGATTTATCAATTTCAAAGCCCAAAAATGTTATAACACTCAAATGGAATAAAAAAAGTTGATCCAAGAACGGGCATTTGCTAACCCGGGTGGCGAGATCGAGAGGTTAATCTTCGTTAGAAATTGGGAAAGGTTTTGCTACTTCACTGCAGTAGTGATTGCACCAATGATTTGGGAGTTTTATGACAACTTGATGTTTACCACAGACAATCACATCCTTGTGAGAGGTAAGCAAATTGAATTTTCTAAGGATAGGATCAATGTTTTTTACGGGCTGAGAAATGTATTCCATTGCGAATACGCTGCATTCGTGATGATTCATGCATCAATGGATGAAGTGATTACTTTTCTGACTGAAGGAAGAGGAGAATGCAAGAGTAAAAATAATATGAAAGTTAACTTCTCCTCTTCCATGATTACTATTCAATCAATGGTATGACACCACCACATCTCTGCTAAATTGCTGCCAACAAATCATCTAAGCGAAGTAATGAAGGATAGAGCTGTGCTAAACTTTTGCATTCTGAAAATGAAGGCAGTAGATGTTGGTGCTCTCATAATTAATTCGGCTTGAATTACAGCTAATAGTGCTACAACAAGTGGATTGGGTTACCTTGCCCTAATTTTCACTTTATGTGAGCAATCAGGAGTAGAGTCTCATAGAAATGAGGAAAGGCTGCAGCCACAAAATCCTATTGGAAAGCATACAGTTCAAAGAGTAGAATCATTTGTTGAGTCAGATATGGAGGTATTGATAGACCCTCCACATCAAGTGGAGTGGCTTTTACATCTCGCTCTACTTCACTTGAAACAATTATGGAGCAGCTTATGATTCAACAAATGAATATAGTTAATATGCAGAATCAGTTTAGAGAAATTGGAGCAAGAAATGCTTATAATGAAGAGCATAAGCAGAGGAGAGTTCAACATGATATAGCTTTTGAGAAAGCTATGGTTAGATATCTTAGGGGTAAATACAATGTCAAATTTCCAACTTGCTTCAACTTCACTCTTTATGCTCCTATTCTTGAAGAAGAAGAAGAAGAAGAAGAAGAAGAAGAAGAAGAAGAAGAAGAAGAATAAGTTGACGATGATGAGGAAGGTGATACACCAAAAATATATGCATTTTAGAACCATATTTTGTACTCATTTTTGGTGATATTGCACTTTAATGGAAGATATTTATATTTTTTTGTTGCAGGTTATTGATTTTGGGGACTTCGAGCAAAAATGAAGCAAAATCAATAAAATTTGGAGTCAAAATACAGAAAATAAAGATTTGTTCAGCACCGACGGCACCAAACTGGGCGCTAATGGTGCCATTTGACAGAGAACACCAAAAGTAATTACAGACTACTGGCGCCGACGGTGCCTATGTTGGTTCAGCCCCGTTTCTAGAAGATTAGATGTATTTGGACACCTTTTGAAGAGTTTTTGGATGCACTTATTGGATAACCAACTCTAGGCTATATTTGGGTCCAAAATTAACCAGAAATGGGGCTCTTCCTCATTCCTCCTCACTTTCAACTACCACGCCTCGCCTCTATACACTTTTTCCACCTCATTCCACCACCATTCAAAAGTCTTTTAGTGAATTTTTTTAAGAGTTTAGAGTTTTTGTGGTGATATTAAGTGTGAATTCTTTTCTAAGAGTGTTGGAGAAGGAGAAAAATGAGAGATTTCTTCTTCCTACTCTTCTTAAGAAAGGCTACAAGGGATTTGCTTTGAGAAAGATTTTCAGATAAGTGTTGTTTGTTTATTAGTGTTGTATAAAATTTCTTTTATGTATGAAATTTGTATTTTTTTGTATCTTTCTCATGAAGTTTGAGTAGTTTTCTTTATCTTTCACTCTACTCTGAGATATGGTGAAATGAAGAGATAATATGGATGGGCCAATATTAAAATATAAAATAAATTGTGATGATTTTTCAACTCCGAACTTAATTTACATTTTGATCTGGCCATTTGAATTGTTAAAATGTGTTGTGAAACATATGATCCGGGAAATGGAACATGAGTTCTATAACTGAGCGAGGATCACATTTTATTCCATGAAGGAGAATTTCGTTCACGGAATTAAGTGCAAATAAATACAAAAATATACATTGTTGGGTGTAGAATTGGAGATTTTAAGGTGACAGATTAAAATCCCCAATTCGGTCTTATTGTTTAAAAACTAAAGCGAGAGTTAGCCTTCACGTGAAGGGAAGTGGGAGCTCTGGAGTGGGAGCGAGTATCCTCCTAGCCTAGCCATGAATTTAGGGACTAAACCTGAGATTAACCAATGATTTTCTATAACACTGTATTAGGGAAGAGAATTAAAACTGCTCCTATTTGACACAATATATACTAAAACCATTTATCTCATCTCATTTTACCAAAATCTCGTTGTAGTGGGAAAGATGTTTTTTCACATAAGAAATCTTCATCACACAAATATAGTTTAATAGTTTAGTAGTTACTGTTTAAACTTTGCAATTTAATTTTGTTAATAGTTAAATAATTTAGTTTTGATAATATCTCAGCATTCAAAATTAGTGACAGTAATTTCTTTTTACTTTCTCGAATTCCCTATTAGATTTATCATCTCAAATTTAAACATTGCCCTTGGGATCGATATTCAAGACTTAAATAGAAAGTCCTCTATTAGGTTATAACGATATGTATATTTTGATAGAATCCCAACATTAATTTCTTAAATTTCTTAATTATATTTAGAGCATCAAGTTTTTTACACTCTCACATAGCGGAGTTATCTTTATATGTTTTCCACAACTATTTCAAAATCGAGATCAAGTTTTTGGCGTCGTTGCCAGAAGTAACGGTAAATTAAATAGATTTGGTAAATTAGGAAATTTAGAGACAATTATATAGAAAATTAAAAAAATTAACGAAATCAAAAATCAAAAAAGAAATATACATTTTACTTAAGAGTATTTTTAAGAATTTTTTTTTTTGCTATTATATTTGTTTATGTGAAATATTGGATCTGAAGGTTTAGTACCTTACGACTCAGAATTAGAATGTATTATTAGAAAAATTTGAAAACAATAAAAAGAATATAAAAATTTAAACGAAATGGCAAATAACTTAGATAATCAAATTAATGAAAATTGACAAAAACTTTAAAAGATTATGCTAATCCGATAGCAGATTAACTTCATTTGACTATTCAAAATCCTGATGTTGCCGCTGATTCATTTGAGCTTAAACTTGTTATTATCCAAATGGTATAATCTAATCTATTTAGAGGAACACATATTTAAGATCCTAACATACATATTGCTAGTTTTCTTGAAATTTGTGCTAATTTTAAATATGACGAAGTGTCTAATGATGCTGTTAGGCTAAGACTTTTTCTTTTTTCATTAAGGGATAAAGCCAAAGCTTAGTTAAACTCATTAGCACCTGGATCTATAAGAACATCGGGAGAACTATCATAGAAATTCTTGGGTAAATATTTTCCAACCTCAAAAACCGCTAAACATAAAAGTGATATTACATCTTTTTGTCTGTTTGAAGGGGAATCAATATATGAATCTTAGGAAAGATTTAAAAATCTTCTTAGAAATTGTCCACACCATGCTTTACCAGATTGGTTAATAATTTAAACTTTTTACAATGAATTAGTAGGATCACTTAGATCTATTATAGATGCTGCTCGAGGTGGATCACTAATTTCAAAACTTTTGATGAAGCATACTGTTTAATAGAAGAAATGGCTACTAACAATTTTCAGTGGCCCTCTAAAAGGGTAAATCCTAAGAGAGTTGTTAGTATTCATGATTCTGATGAAATTTCTATTTTAGCATTTCAAATTGCTGCTATTTCAAAAAAGATTGATCAAATTAGAGTGAAGTATTCTCAAATACCTTCAGTATTAGAGGAAAATTCACTATGGTAGATAATTAATGCTCAATTATCTTATGAAACTTTGAATGCCATAAATAATCTAAATAACAATCCCAATTCTAATTATTATAACCGTGGATGACAAAATCACCCTAATTTTAGTTGGAATAACTATAACAATTTGGTGAATCCTTCCAGAAATTTGAAAAACCAAAGAAATCCTAATTATAAACCTTATTATCATCTTGGATTTAACTCTAAACCAAAATCACAAGTTAAGGAAAAGAAGTTGACAATGGAAGAAGTAATGTTGAATATGGGAAATAAAATACAAAATCAAGGGGCTACTATTTGAAATATTGAAAATCAATTAGGACATATTACTAATGCACTTAGTAAAAGACCTTTAGGAATTCTTCCGAGTACGGTGGAAGTTAATCCAACAGATCAAAATAAAGAGTAAATTAAAGCTATTCAATTACGAAGTGGAAAAGAGGTTGAAATAAGGATCCAAAGAGAAATTGAAGTTGATGAAGAGAAGGAAGAAATGGAAAATGACCAAAATTAAAATGATCAAACACAAGTTCCCTTAGAAAAACCAATACCTTGGTTTCCTCAACGACTGAAGCAGAAGAACAAAGATAAATAATTTATAATTTTTTTGGAAATCTTTAAGAAGTTAACGATAAGCATTCCTTTTGTTGAAGCTTTTGAACAAATGCCAAGTTAGGTGAAATTTATGAAAGATATACTAAAGAAGAAAAGGAAGTTTACAGATCACGAGACTGTTGCACTCAGTGAAGAGTGTAGTGCTATTATTCAGAAAAAACTTCCTAAAAAATTAAAAGATTCTGGTAGTTTTACTATACATTGTGCTATAGGTGAAAAGTTTTTTGGAAAAGCCTTATGTGATTTAGGAGCGAGTATCAATCTTATGCCTTTATCTATTTTCAAACATTTAGATTTGTGAGAGATTTCCCCTACTACTATAACTCTTCAGTTAGCCGATCGATCAATCATTTATCCAGAAGGAGTTATAGAAGATGTGTTAGGAAAAATTGATAAATTTATCTTGGTTGATATGCTGTTGTAGCTCCTCATGCTACTATAGATGGTTGTGCTGCCCACATTGCTAGCTTCAAACTCCTCACCATGATGAGTTCAAGTTTTCTGGTGTGTCAGGTAATGACGTCAAATCAGATGACCCTATGGTCATGGTTCTTTAAATGTTATGTGGCATATTTAAGTTGATTAGAGTGACACTGGTTAGGATCCTATCGTTCCCTCATTCCAGTACCACTATTTTCAATAGGATTCACTTAGTCTAAATGAATTTACTAAACTTAACTTAATGAGTTCCATACTTTCAGTTAGACCGTAGGAAGCCTCGTTAACAACCGTAGGTTACCTCCTTCGAGGTATTCCTGATCATCTGATAAAGAAATCTTAATTTAGTTGAAATTTTTGTTTTGTGATGTTTTTTATTAAATTTTGAGTTGTTTTATATTTTGAATATTGTGGTGGTGAATTTTATATTGTTTAATTTTAGTGTTGGTTGATAACTATCCTAGCAGTTTTGGTCTTCATGCAGGGTGACATCATTGTTTAACATGCAGGTGAGTAAGTACAGTAACGTATTGAAAAATAAAGTATGGGAAACTAAAAAATGCAGGTAGGTAAATCATAATAAAAACTTACCTGGAAGGTCTTCCCGTCATCTTCAATTGAGACTCAAAATGCATATTAGAGCATTTATATATTAAAAGCTTTTTTATGTAGAGTGGGAAGATAAGGTTCTGGTGATATACCAAATCCTAAATCTTATCTTGGTGAGCCCCTATTAATTCATTTGAGGATGATTTCATTAAGTAAAACATACTAAGTTTAGTATACCTCTGAGGTATCCTGAGTGTTAAGAGTAATCGGGATAGCCACAAAAGTAAAACTAAAACTATTAGGATAGCCACAAAACCAAAACAAAAATCAAAATTAAAATCAACCAAGATAAAATTCACCGCCACAACATTCAAAATATAAAACAACTTAAAATTTAATCACAAACATCACATAAGACTACGATTTCAACTAAATTAAGATGTCTATATCAGATGATTGGGAATCCCTCAGACGAGGTAACCTACGGATGCTAACGAGGCTTCCCACAGTCTAAATGAAATTATGGAACTCATTAAGTTGAGTTTAGTAAGTTCATTTGGACTAAGTGAATCGATAGAAAATGGGTGTCGGAACGAGGGTTTAGTAAGTTCATTTGGACTAAGTGAATCCAATAGAAAATAGTGATACCGGAACGAGGGAGCCGTAGGATCCTAACTGGTGTCGCTCTAATCAACTTTAATATGACCTCATAAAATTTAAAGATGCGTTTGATAAGTTCATTTGGACTAAGTGAATCCAATAGAAAATAGTGATGCCGGAACGAGGGATTTGGTAAGTTCATTTGGACTAAGTGAATCCAATAGAAAATAGTGATACCGGAACGAGGGAACCGTGGGATCTTAACCGGTGTCGCTCAAATCAACTTTAATATGCCCCCACAAAATTTAAAGAACTTCAACCATAGGGCCACATGATTTGACATTATAACTTGACACACTAGAAAACTCAAACTCATCGCAGCAGGGAGCTTGGAGCTAGCATGATGGGCAGCACAGCCATCTTCAACAGCAAAATCTATCTTCCTCAACTAAACCAATCTTCATTCCTTAGACTTAAAAAATAAAGCCATAGGAATTTGAGGTTGCTTATTTATGCAATGTAAATCCTCGCCTTATCTTTAGGCCTTTATATAGCCCTGCTATACAATATAAGCCCTAAGTCGCCTTAGGATTCCGAGGTTGTCATCTGTCACGACCTAAATCCTCACATCTTCTAGGCTATTTGTGTGATCATATCACACGAATGTAAGCCCTAACTAATAAAATTAGTAGGATGAAACACTTAATTTTTTCTCCTCAAAACTGAAGCCAAACATTAGGATAGCTTGGGAAGTCACCGGGGTTCTCCTCTGGATCCATGACATCCCTCAGTTCTTCCTCCATTGGATTCTACAATAAAATGTTTCAAATTTGAACCAATCCCTTTTCACACCTCTACATCAGATCACATTGAAGAGTCCAACCCTTTGAAATTCTTTGAAGATAATATTTGCTGGTTTTTATTGAGAGTCCTCTTAGGTGACTTTGGTCATTTAAGATGTAATTAACTATAAGGACTTGCCCTTATAGGAAGCATGTCCGAACCCAACTTAATATAAACAATATTTAATTATTTATATTAAATAGGAGAACTTGTCGGCAAATATAAAGGTTTCGCAGACCAAATAAATGTCATATATTCTTTAGTTTCTTTGATCGAGCCTCAACCTCAAGTCTTGTGTTTATCCTTCGAGATAGATACAAGATTTGAGGTATAGTGCTCTTTCATTTNTGTCCTTCCAAAGTGGGCGACGAGATATTGATTCCGGTGACTGACAGCTTCCAACGGGCAACTCCTCTAACCAAAAATAGTGCCGACAGCTTCTATCGACTCATTTGGGGATTTGCTTCTCTCTCCATTTAAATCATGAACTATTATCTTCATACGTTGATAATGTGTTCATGTTCCTCATGAACCAAATTACCCTTCTTTCGTTGACATGCTTCACCAATTTCTATCGTGGGAAAGTAAGATCAACTCTTTTTGACTTTATAATTATCTGTTCAATCACCTTTGAACATAAAGGTTCAAGAGGCCATGAAAAACTTTATAATCTTCATGTGAGTTTGGACCCCCAATAGGTATGTTGGTGGACTAGTTCCACCTCGGCATTGTGCGTTGATAATTTGGTCCTGCACTGGGTCTTGAACACTTCACATCTCCTTTTTGAGTTTGATTTTCTATTATGCAAATTAAATCGAATTGTGTCGTGCTATGCGCGCTTTAAAATTTTCTTATGTTAATCAAATTTTGCTACTTCTAAACTACTTTTACTAAAATTTTAAAATCCCCTCAAACAAAATAAAAACTTATCTAGTCTATAGATCGACCTCTATTAATTTTTAGTGCTCGCACTAAGATTACAAGGTATTGGCCAAAAAGCTAACCCAAGAGCTTTCTCTTCCGAAGTTTCTGCATTGGCGTGCCCAACACTCACTTTTTCCTATGACTTGCCAACAAGCTGCAATGCCCGCAATGTCTCTCCTATCATCAAGTTCAAATTTAGATTTGAAGATCTCGAGGCCATTCTCAAAAAAGACCCATTTTTTGTAATGAAAGTCACCGCTTCAGAGGTTCAAGAGATGTCTGTTGAGCTTAACCTGAATTGCCTTCTTAAATTTCCTTCTTGTAAGAAGGTCACGACTATTGCCGCCTCGGCACCTACCAATTCCTTTCTTCTCGCTTTTGCTAAGGGAAAGGAAGTGATGATCATTAAAGACCCGAATGAAGGGTTTGTTATCCCTCCATCAGTGTGTGAAATCGGATTAGGTTTGAAGACTACCCCGTTAACTCGAACCCAAAAGGAAAAACCGCAACAGTAGGGTTTGGAGGGCTACTAAAGCCCAGACTCCTAATGAGGTACCTGTTGATGAAGATCCTCACCAGAATGAGTCAGGATTACGAGAGACATATCCACTTCTATGAGGAAGTAGATTCCACCCTTTAATCGATACCAATCTGTACGAGAGTATCCAGAAGATTGCCGCTACATTACTGTCACTTCATGGACATAGAGTGGAGAGAAAGAAGTCTACTCCTATCATCCAAGTTGGTTCAGTTTTCAAGAAGCTAGCTGCCAAAGAAGGTTGTTCAGTTAGTGAACTACTTAAATGAGTGGGACATGCAGTATCCTCTCTCATGAAGAAAGAAATCTTAAAGGACATTAAATCTGCCAAACGATCTTAAAGGTCAACTAAAAGTTTGCCTGCTTGCATTCCTGTCTAGTTCCACTTGGGGAGCAGAGTCGATACCGCTATTATAACCACCAATTCTACCGTTATTAGGATCGCAAGTCAATGATAAGTTAAGTCACATCTGGGTCCAAGAATTCTTTTGATCACCCACTAGAAGGATGTTCCTAAAGTTCCAAAGGAAAAGATGAAGAGATTGCATAGTATTGTATCTGGTCTGCACCATGGGGAGCATACTTTTCTTCAACATACCGATGTTCCTACCAAGAAACTCTATCTCAAGACATCACCGTAAAAGAAAAAGGTATGGATACCCAAGGTCGTTGTACCAATACAGTCCAGTGAGCCCGCATGGCAAGATCATAAAGCGAAGTCAGGGTCTGAAATATCTGATATTGTCGAAACGATCGCCAGCGAGATGGAGGAATAAGTGGGGGAGTTCCAGCAGGGTCCTCCGGACTTAAGACATTCCAAGAATCAATAATCGAAGAAAAGGTCAAAAATCATAGGGTTCAGATTTCCAAATTAGCCCGAGAACGTGGAGTTTTCATTGTTGATGATGATGAAGATTTTGACTTTAACGATTAACTCGAGGAAGATTTCATGGATGTCCATGTCATTAAAACAAGAGCTGCTACATCTGTGCGCGATGCTCAACCTCTCATCAAAGAGAACGCCGTAGATGAGCTGAGTAGGGCTATCTTCTTAAAGGATGACCAAGTCAGCCAACTGGAGAAAAGGATAAAAGAGATGGCCGCTGCCATGACCTCCATGACCACAATTCAAGGACAATCTCAAGCGCCTCAGTTAGCCTCTTTAGAGGTCAACCAACCAGAGATTATACATATAAAAAATTAAAGAAGAGAAGTTGCCTCAGCAAACAGGGATGAGCAACAAAAAAAAGTTTCTCCGTCAAGCGCCTTACAGAGTGTGCTAATCTAAGGGTGGTGCATTAGTTTTAAAGGGTAGACCTTACCTGGAAGATTTCATTGTCGTACCTTTCCCTATGGTTTGTGTCCCCAAACATTAAGATATTTGATGGGACTAGAAATCACAGATAGCACATAGCACATTTTTGAGCTAGTTGTGGAAACACAATAGGTAACAAAACTTTACTCTTCCAACAGTTTGTTAGTAGCCTGTCAGGGATTGCTTTCAATTGGTTTGTCAATTTGCCCAATGGATCAGTTCAGACATTCACTGAATTGGAACAATTATTTGTGAAAAGATTTATCAGAGCACAACAACATGTGTCTATTGGAGATCGCATGATGGAAAAGGAAAAGCCCAACGAGACTTTAGTGGATTACATCATGAGGTTGAGAAACCTTAGCATGAAATGTGAAACTCAGCTACAGAAACATCACATGACTGAGATTTTACTTAAAAGAATCCATGAGACCGTAGCTTTCATGCTTAAAGGACTCACCATTAAATTCTTCGAGAAACTACTTAGTAAAGCCAGCAGTCTTCAATAAGAAATCAAACATATGCATTCTCATAAGAAATCCAAAGAAACCAGAGTATTTGAAAAATAGTCAAGAACAGCGGAAACTGTCAATAAAGGAAAATAACCAATGAAGATACATGCAGAAAATCCTCGTCAATCGTCATCACAGCACACTCAACAACAAACACCACAATATGGCAACTGTCTCAGGGAGGATCATATCAGACAGAGAAAAAGAAAATAACCATTGCATAATGTAGGAAAGTGGTAAATTCCTTCAAAGACGAAGTTGTACAAAATATATTCAGAACTCTGATGAAGAAGTCTGAGTTCAGACTAATAGATCCAAAGAAACCCGAAGAGGTCGGCAAGAAAGATCAACAAAATTATTGCCTGTATTATAGATTAATAAGGCACACTATAGAAGAATATTTTATCTTTAAAGATTGGCTCAAGATGAACCTTAAAGAAGGGAATATAACGATCCCGAAAGAATATTTAAAAGAACCTGAAAAAGGTTCTATAAATATGATTTTAGCCGAGACAATCTCTTCGATTGATCCGTATACTAGAAAAGATGGATGGAGTACAATCTGGAGCAAATCATTCAAGAAAATATTTAACCAAGTCCAGAATGCATCAAGGCAAGCTTCTGTTTAGAGACTTCGGTCTACCAAGCCCGATTTGAAGATTTTACCAGGAGATCCATCATCGTCAAAGACAAAGAAGAAGAAGAGAATACCAACACGAAGATTGATAGCATGGGGGGTAGGATAGGGCTGCCTCTACTAGATTATTTATCTCTTATTTGAGGAAGAAAATCCTTGAACCGCTGACCTTGTATGATTATATGTTTACCCCTCTGGGGTCTTACGAATATAATGATTTTGATTTCGACTATGTTTTAACTATTTCTAGTGATAACGTAATCAATTATGACCAATCTGACTTCGTCTTGATCCCCAAAATGATCCTTAAATTGTACTAGAGTCCAATGAACTCACTAACAAGACTAAAGAAGACATTGACAATACCGCTTACGACAGCACTAGGAGTGAAGAACCAATCCTCGAGCGCCACGGCGCACCGCTTGCCATTAACTTAGATCTTTGTAACAAAGAAGAAACATAGGATAATTCAACAATGATATCTCTAGAAGAAGAAATTACAGAAGTAAACTTGAGGAGTGGGAAAGTATTACCCCCAAGAATAGCTCCAACAAATAAAGGAAGGCAAATAATAACTCGAGAAAAGCTACCTCCACCTCCGTCAATAGAAGAACTACATAACCCAGAGAAAATGGGAGGATCATATAAAGGGGATTACAATGTGCTAGCTCATCTTAGGAACTTGCCAGCCAGATTAAGCATCTACTCTGATCCTATCAAAGGAAATGAGAGAGAGTCTCTGGTAACAGCCTTGCTTGACCCAGAGATTTTTTTAGCACAGTTGGCCAGCACATCCTTAGATGAAGTTTGCTCATTGAAAGAAAAGTCTGGGGTAACCTTCACAGATGAAGACTTACTGCTTGGTACCGCCAACCATAATCGTCCACTCTATATCTCCATTAACATTGACAGATTTGTGTTGTCCAGAGTTTTAGTAGATCCCGAAGCATCACTCAACTTGATGAGTCTACGGAAATTAGTCTATTTGGACATTGAAGCTCAGGACATTACGGCCAATAAAATGATACTAAGAAGATTCAGCAAAAAGGGGGAGAGAGCACTTGGATCCATTACACTGCTTATGAAAGTTAGAGAACTTGTAACAATCGCTAAGTTCCATATCTTTGATAGCAAGACCTCTTTCAATGCTTTACTTGGTCGGCCGTGGATTCAAGAACACAACATGGTTCTATTGTCTCTACACGAGTGCATCAAGTGCTACAAAGAGGGCCAAGAGCATTGCATCAAGAGAGATCTAAAACTAATTTCAATTCATGAAGTTGGTATTCATGAGGATGTTGCTTACTATGCGCCTCCAAAGAAAATTGTCTTCTCTTGCAAAATTGTGACAAACAAAAGTGAAGATTCAAAACAATCACAAAGTGGAGGCCATTCAACTTCGCTTCAATAAACTTCCACCACTCTTTTGTAGAAAATTAGTGGGGGTTCTTTTAGTTCGCGCACCCGAGGTTAAGGTCGGGGACGTGGACAAGAAGGACCAATTTAATTGTTGAACGGATTAGGCTGACCATCAACATTGGTGATGAAAATGGTTCTGAAGATGAAATAATTATGAAAAATCAGAAGAAACCTCAATACGAGATATCCTTAGAAGATGTGGAGAAAAGTGACCATGAGACGATGTATGATCGGATAACCCACTATGTAAACACCATGACCCTTACTTTGATTCTCCCTTAACAGGTCAAGAGATTAGAGGTCAAGGAAGTTTGCAGCGTTGGTTCAAAGCAGATTAAATCTTATTGTACTTCTACTTCTACTAATCTTGAAAATAATGTAAATTTGGATGATGATCCTAATGAATTAATAGAATTGCCTTTTGGTTACTTTTCGCCTTGTGTACAAAAGTTAATTTAGCAGGGGCATTTGCCAAAACAAATGTCAAAAGATAAATTACAACTTTTTGAAAAATTATGGGATGTTAAAAGTCAAACTCCCAACTCGAAAGAGGATCTCGGATTTGGTACATTTGGACTAGTCGATGATTCAGAATTTTGCATGGTGGTTACTAGTGAATCAGGAGAAGTTTGACTCGATATGGAGGATGACTCTACTGATCAGCTAATTGGAGATGCTCCGTAATAATTTGAGGAGGAAATTAAATCAACGGTTGATGAATTAAAGGACATTAACCTCTAGACCGAAGAACAACACTGACCTACATTTATAAGTTCTCTACTCAATGATGAAGAATCTTTTGAATTGATCAAACTGTTAACAAATTTAAAGATTGCTTCACATGGAAGTATGATGAAATGTCAGGACTATCAACAGAGGTTGCAGTTCATAAACTCAGAGTAGATAAAGAAATAACCCTAGTGAAACAAGCTCCTAGAAGAATGCGCCTTGAAATAAAACAGCAAGTCATTGTCGAGGTAAAGAAATTAATAGACGCCAACTTTGTAAAAGAGGAGAAATACCCCACATGGTTAGCTAACATTGTACCTATTAAAAAGAAGAATGGACAAATCGTTGCATGTGTCGACTTCGGAGATTTAAATAAAGCGTGTTAAAAAGACGAATTCCCATTACCAATACCAGAAATGATGGTGGACAACGCTTCAACACATGAGATTTTCTCCTTCACGGACGAATCATCGGGATACAACAAAATCAAGATGACTCCCGAGGATACAACACATACAGTCTTCAGAATACCTATCGGGATTTTCTACTACACAGTGATGCCATTTGGATTGAAGAATGCTGGAGCGACATAGTGGAATGCTTCGTGGATGATTTTTTCATCAAAAGTAAACAAAAAATAGACCATTGGTATGATTTGAGGATCATGTTTGAACGGTTACGATGATATGACTTTAAAATGAATCCCTTAAAGTGCGCCTTCGATGTTACCTCCAAGAAATTTCTTGGAATTATTGTTTGTCATCAGGGAATCGAGATCAGCCTGGATAAGATTAAAGCTATCTTAGAAATGCCTCCACCCAAAATCTTAAAGCAATTATGTTCCTTCCAAGGGAAGTTGGCATACCTGAGATGCTTTATTTCTAATCTCTCAGGTAGGTGTCAGCCCTTCTCAGCATTAATTACAAAAGAAAGCCAAATTCATTTAGAAAGAGAAATGTCAGCAGGCCTTTCAGGACATTAAGCAATATTTAAAGACACCTCCTATTTTAACAGCATCTATCCTAGGGAAACGTTCGATACTTTATACCTTGGCCTTATACGACTCTCTTGGAGCCCTCTTAGCCCAATTCAATGATGAGGGTAAAGAAAACACATTGTACTACTTGAGTCGTTGTCTAATACTGACGGAAGAAAGGTATCCACCTATTGAGAAGCATTGTCTAGCTTTGATATTTGCTGCCCAAAAGCTTATACAATACATGCTTTCTCATAAGATTACCCTAATCTCTAAAGTTAATCTATTTTAATATTTGATGACTCGACCAACACTCTCTGGACATCTAGCAAGATGGTAAATGATTTTTTTTTGCAATTTGATATAACTTTTGATCCCTTCCGTGCTATCAAGGGAAATATTTTAGTAGACTTCCTCGCTGCACACCCGTTTCCAGCTAGGCCCCCTCTTAATGACGAACTACCAGATGAATGGATATCACAAATGGAATTCTCCATTGTGCAACGCTGGGAGATGTACATTGATGGAGCTTTGTCAGCTAGAAGAGACAAACGATCAGACACAGTTATACCAGACAATGCATAAATTAGTTTGGTTTTTATCAAGCCACATAAGGGTATGCTGAGCTTCTCATACCACCTGACAGAGTCATGTACCAACAATGAAGCCAAATATGAAGCACTAATTATCGGATTGGAGTTGGCAATCACAATAGATATAACGGATATTGCCATCTATAGCGACTCACAACTCCTCATTCAACAAGTTGCCGAACAATACAAGATTCTGAAACCAAGTTTAGCAGAATACCATCGGTACGCAATAAAGCTGCTAGACCAGATTCCCAATGTAAATTTCTATCGGATTCCTAGGGGAGATAATGCCCATGCCGACGCTCTAGCAAAACTTGCTAAAGAGCTGATATGTCCTCCAGAGGATTCCATAAATGTTACAATATAAGAAAGATAAGTTTTGTCTCGAATTGACCTCGACAATCTACACAAGCTTGAGAAAGAGGAAGAATGATAATTGTGATTGTTGATATCAAAGAAGTTTGGCACAAGCCATTGATAAAATATTTGCAGACTGGAAAGCTGCCAGAAGGCAAGTCAGCAGCACACCACATTACAAAAAGGGATATGTCTTATGCTTTAGTGAGTGATGTCTTCTACAAAAGATTTTTCGACCTGATGTGGCTACATGTTTGAACAAAGCCAAAGAAAAAAAATTATTAAAGAAGTACATGTCGAATTGTGTGGTGCTAACCAGTCAGGGCTGAAGATGACAATGAAGATCAAAAGACTCGGATATTATTGGTCGGCAATAATGTCCGACTACAGGGATACAACCAGAAGATGTCATCAATATCAAGTGCATCTAGTGGTCTTTCACCAACCTCAGAATGTGCTACAACCAACAGTTGTCTCGTGACAATTTGAGTGTTGTGGCATAGATATATTAGGTCCGATAGACCCTCCGTCTTCCAAAGGACATAGATTTATACTTGTCGCTATGAATTTCTTCTTTAAATGAGTAGAGGCAGTACCGTTATAAGAGGTTACGACACAACACGTCCTTGAATTCTTCAAAAACTAAGTCGTATACCATTTTGGAGTACTACAAAGAATAATTTTTGATAATGAGACAGCATTTAAAAGCACCAAAATCATCAATTTCATCAAATGACACGAGATATATTAGAGATATTCTACAATTTACTATCTCAGGGCAAATGGATTGGTCGAAGTCATCAACAAGACATTGGTATAGATTTTAAAGAAAACACTGCATGAAAACAGAAGAGATTGGCATAACAAATTATTAGAAGCTTTGTAGGCTTTCCAGATGAAGTTCAGGACTCCCACTTAGTGTACACCCTACATGCTCATGTACGGGTCTGAGGTCATACTATCGTTAGAGGTTTAGATGCCATCTCTCAGAGTCGCTATCGTCAACCAATTTACAATAAACAAAAGTGTAAAACTCAGACTTGAAGAATTGGAAAGTCTTGAAGGAAAACAACTAGAAGAACAACAACGTTTGGAGCTTTACCAGGCAAAGATGGTACAAGCTCATGACAAATTGGTCCGTGTGAGGACATTAAAATTTCGTGATCTTGTACTTTTTCTCAAAAGGCCTATTCTTGCATGCTGCAAAATAAGTCAAAAATTTGAGCCAACTTGGGAGGGACCATTTATCGTAGAAAAAGTTTACACAGGAGGAGCCTACCAGCTAGTAGATTTCCGTGGCGAGAGACCTATGCTACCAATCAACGGACGATACCTGAAGACAAACTACGTAACCTGACATTGCTTGACATTGCTTGATTTGAAAATTTGAAATTTTGATTATTCTGGGGTTATCTATTTGGCCAAATGTCTGTTAACAGGTCCAAAATTTTTGTATTAAAATTAACCTCAATATAATGAAAATTTTTGAAATTACTCATTTCAATATACTCTTTTCTACCTCTAAATTTGATATTCTACTGAACTAAACAAAATACATAAATAAATAAATAATTTTTTCACCAACATAAACTAAAATTTTCTTTAATAAAAACTTTGTTTTGTTCTTGTTCCCACTAAGTTTCAGTTCACTGATTTTTTTCCTGTTGTCTGCAGAAAAATGTTAGGCCAGAGGCTGATCTTTTCTTTTAAAGATGGCTGGAACCTCACACTCAACGAGGAAAGGGCACCGTAGGGCGGAACCATAGACTTCGACATGGACTTTACTCAAGTCGACATGGAATATGAGGGGCCCTTGATGGACGTGGTTAGCCGTCATGAAAAGAAGGGCTACCATCGCTGCTAAGGTTCAGCACCAGAGATAGTTCCTCACAGAAGGGGAAAATGTGATAGTATAGTGAGTCCTGATGAAGGGAACCAGTCTTCTACCATCTATGATCGCTATGCCGACTAGAGGCCTAGTCACTGCTAAGGATGAAAGAATGTCAGATGCACCACTACGGAAAACTCAGCGCAAGAATGCTAACCGCCCAAAGCGTAGGGCTTTCTTACACGACGAGAGAAGACACCAGAAAGAGATGGAAAACTTGCTCACCTCTATTCCTAAGGGGAATATCTACCATCCAGGCATGAGAAATACGTCTTCCAGCTTGCCTGCTACAGATGATGAGTCCGGATTTGTTATAGAGTCGGAAATACCTTTAATTTCAGATGTTCTTTGTACGGGTTGCCTGACATGCAATGCCGATATATCTGCATGTACACCTGCTACCGGGGTATTTGTGGAGTGACCGAACTGCAACGTCCTCCACCTAGAGTACTACAGTAAATTAGAGGAGTATGTGTCCACTAACGATGGATTTCAGACTACTGATTACCCGATGGGGGAACCATATCTCACATTGGGTATAAAGCCATATATTCTGTCGGATGCAGAGTCATATATTGCGTTGAAGATAGAAGTAGCACCAACCTAGATTCCCGCCGATGTTGAAATGAGGGAACATCCTCGATAGCCGCCAATCATTAGCACGATAGAATATTACAAAATGAGAAAAGTAGTCAAAAGGGATTTTGAATTCTATGAAAAAGTCTAAGGAATTTTTATTAATATATTAGAAGGCTTGGAGCTATACACCAGAGTCTTCTTCAAAAGTAACGAGAGAAGGATTCTTGACTACATCTTTGATCTGAGAGACAGAGGTCAAGCAGGCCTGCTGATGGAAAGAACCTATTCCGAATGACGAAAGTGGATGCGTGGAAAGGGCAGGATCACTATACAACGTGGTTGCTGTTACAACTGCACTAAAGAAAGACAAGAAAATCCTCATGGGATTCTGAGACACGATCAGGTAGACCCATTATCCCCCATGATAAAATGGATGATTTAGAGAAAGGTCCGATGAAGCATACTCTCTGATGACTAATAGTTGTATTATCAACATATATGATGAAGACGACTTCATACCCCCGCACATTGACCATCATGAATTTGTGAGACCTTTCTGCATGGTCTCTTTTGTGAGCAAGAGCAACATTCTATTTGAAAAAGAGATAGATGTCGTCGGTCCCAGTGAATTCAAAGGATCCATGGAGATTTTTCTACCCATAGGTTTAGTGATGATTCTTAAAGAAAATGGAGCAGACGTCGCTAAACATTGCATTCCAGGGGTGCGACACCATAGGGTGTCTGTAACTTTCTGAAGGATGGATAACAGTAAAATGCCGTATAAATTCTAGCCAGACCCGGAGTTGGAAGAGTTACTGCTTTATGAGCTATGAGAGGGTTGCATCACTAAGCACATGCAAAAGGAACTCCTTTCCTAGAGCATGGCTTAGTAGGTTGGCTCGATCAGGAGCTTGCCCCACCAGAGACATACACTCAAAGGATTCTTTTTTAAGACAATTAATGACAAAAAATATGATATATATATACTAGACATGCTCAGCCTATGATATGTACTCATCATGGGATATTTTTAGATGTACTTTGATGCGTTCACCATAATTGTAGTTTTTTAGGCTTCGGCCTGCACTCAACCTGTAACACTTCTTGGAGCAGATTAATGGAATCTCTTCAAGAATTTTGTCTGTTTGTTCAATTGCTCTTTTTTTTGCGATGGATAAAAGCCACAAATCCATATGTTGGTTCAGGACTACAATGAACAAAGAATGAAACAAAAGAAAACTTGATAATAATAAAATTCAAATAAAATACTCTTTCAAAAAAAAAATTAACCAAGAAAAAAATTTTAGAATTTGAAAACATATTTTGATAATTAAATGTGATAAAAATAAAAAGAAAAGAAAATAAATTTGTTGAGTTGATTCTCTAGATTTTAAGGGCTCTTGCTCTTTGCTCGTGCGGCACGACTATCCTTGTCCGCAATTATTCTCTTCGCAATCCTTACAAAATTTAATATTCTATACAAATCCTCACAAAATTTCACACATCTTCCTCACCAATGTCAATCTTTTTACCTGACACACACTTATGAGTTCGACACCACAAACTTTCTGCACTACATTCCTGCCCTCGAGACCAATACTAAAACACTATTTTCCTTTCCACAACCTTTCGAGATTGGTGTAAGGCCCCCTTTACAGCTTCCAATTCTCTACCTACATCTTCGAGATAGAAGGAAGACTCCCCCTTTCGGGAATATTGCATCCTATTCTCAACTTTTTGATATTAGTGTAAGGCCCACTCCAAGGCTTCCAATTATCTACCAACCTCTTCGAGATTGGTGTAAGGCCCCCTCCATGGCTTCCAATTCACTACCTACATCTTTGAGATAGGAGTACACTCCCTTTTTATGGAATATCACATCCTATTCTCAACCTTTTGAGATTGGTGTAAGGTCCCCTCCATGGCTTCCAGTTCTCTAGCTACATCTTTGAGATTGGTGTATGGCCCCCCTCCACGGCTTCGAATTCTCTACCTACATCTATTAGATAGGAGTAAGACTCCCCTTTATGGAACATCGCATCCTATTCTCAACCATTTAAGATTGGTGTAAAGGCCCCTTAATTACTTCCAATTCTCTACCAACCTCTTTGAGATTTGTGTAAGGTCCCCTCCAAGGCTTCCAATTCTCTACCTACATTTTTGAGATTGGTGTAAGGCCCCCTCCATGGCTTCCAATTCTCTACCTACATCTTTGAAGTCATCACCTAAATACTGATTCTTTATAAATACCTATAACTTGATAAGTAAAAAACCTACTCTCCAATCCCTAGTGAGAGTTCCTAATCCTCGATATTGATCACATATTCACCTGCTATAACCCCAGCGGAAAAAAATAGCACACACAACTCTTCACCTTCTTCTATCTCTGTTGACTTAGGAGTTTCTATTAGTTTTGTTGATCTGATTGATCAACGCAAATACGCACGGTGTGCTTGCCCAACACACCACACCTATTGTGGGTCCATTTGTTGACCTCATTTTTGGTTGAGGTTTAGTTCCTCCTCTTTAGTATCATAGGGTCTAGACATAGGACTTTCTTGTTGATTATTCATAGAAAATTAGAAAAGGAACCCTCACCATTAGAAATCCTAAACTCTTCTTTGCTCAACTTGAAGTTCCATACAATGGTCCTAACCTCTAGCTCTTAGTAGGTGGGGCCACTATAGGAGAGCTCAGAAGAGTTCCCATAGGACTGCTTGACCTTAAGGTTGGCCCTGGGTGCTGGTCTGGAGCTAAGGCACTCACTTTCACTCACTCTCACTCACAATCGTTCACAACCCTAAACCCAAAATTTCTTGACTTGATTCCTTGATCTTTTGGGAGACTCGTGTAGATGGTCCCCTAAACGCACTGACCAGTACATAGAAGATCCAAATAGGGTTTTTATTGGTCGATAGATCATATATCGTGGTTGGTACCCCAACCCTACCAAAACATCCAACTTGGCCTTTTGCCCCAAAATCCCCCAAATTACCTAAATAACCTTGGAGCCCTAAATTTGGCCAAAATTCCCAAAATTCCCAAATCCACCAAAAATTCCTAAATTTGTTCAAAAATCATTTCAAACCTTTTGAAAAAACCCAACTTACCCAAAACTACCAAAAAAATCAAAATTTACCAAAATACCCAAAAAATGTTCAAAATTACAAAAATACCCTTGGCACCCCAAAATTTTCCAAAATCTCAAAATCACTCCAAATGTCTCCAAAACCAATTTGGACCCTCCATTTGAACCCAATTTGATCAATTTAACCATTTTGAACAAAACCCCCAAATTGCCTTTGAGGGCCCATTTTCCCCAAAATTATGCCCAATTTTATTCAATTTTAATCCTAAACTCAAATTAACCTTTCATATGACCAATCTAAAACAAATCCAAGCCTAATTGGCCCATGCTTTGAGCTCAATTTAGATCTAAGTCAAACCCCCAATTTTGGCCATATGACTTAATCCCACCAAATTGAACCCCACAACCTACTCAATTTGCTCCAATTTGGATTCTAAACTCTTCATAACAATCCTACACATTAAAATTGACCTTCAATTGGCCTTGGTGAAGCCTTAGGTTCATTTAATTTTTGCCACAAATTCAAAATTTCCCAAATTTTCCCCAAATTGGCCATGCCTCCAAATTCCACTAAATTGATTGCCATAACCCCAAAATTGACACCCAATTTATGTTAAAAACTCTTCATGATGTTCCTATAGACCATTCTTAAAATCAATTTGTACTTAGCCCAAGCCTAGCCCAATGTGGACCCAAGTCTAGCCCAACATACCCAAATTGACCAAAACTCCAAAATCTTTCAAATTGAATCCCCAATTGAACTCAAAATCATTTCAATCCTTCACCAAAAATCTTCATTACAATCATCTACACAATGTTGATCGATTAATTGGGCTTAAATTCATGGCTGGCCTAACCCAAACCCAACCTTTGGCCGAATGGTCCCACATTGGACCCATACAGCTAAATTAGCCTAGCCACCCTAAAGCTACCAAATTTATGACTCCACAATCAATAAACACACTCTGTTCACCAGGATAAACCCCTTCAGCCCACCCAAGCAAGCTATGGACCAATGGGTCCTTAAATTAAGGGATTCATCCCAACTTTTAGGCCTTAAACACAAAATCTCTTCCATCATTGTTTGCCTATGGGAGTAAATTATCATTAAACACCTCCTGACTTCCCTGAGCTAAGAAGTGATTGAATCTTCACCAGCCACCTCCTGGGTCGCCAAAAACACCAACCCGAGAATGCCAAAAATGGTCAAACACCCAATTAAGCCCATCCAAGCTACTGCTATCCAATTGAAGGGTTGAGGCCTTCTTCCCTCCACATAGGTAGTTGGGCTAACCCACTGACAAGCCCAACTAAAGCCCCATAGCTTCTTTATTTAAGCATCCATCTCCCACATCTAGAGGGGTGGCCGAAATCAACCATAATAAAACTCTGTCTAATTGTAACTAAACTCCTCCCACAACATAGAGAAGCTTTGCTCCACTATCCTCTTGCCCTAATTCCTCCTATGCAACCCTAATTTTGAATTTGAAAATTAAGGCAGAAATATGACACTCTCTAAAACTCCACCGAAATCAAATTAAACTCACCCACACCATCCCTACATTGAGAGAGGAAGTTCCCCCATCAATGCCCCCTCACAGAGAGCCTCTACCCTAGACTTTGATCAACACCCAAATTTGTTCTTGATCAAATTTGGGTCTAGGCATTTCACCATAGTAAGAGGCTTCATCCCTAGCCTCCTTAGGCCTCCACGAACGTGCCGAGCACCTCTGATTGAAGCTTCCCTTCTCAATGCAAAGGTATAAACCTCTCCACTGTCACGAGCTTCTTTTGATTTTACACTTGCATAAATCTAATCTAATGCAATGTTTATCGTATGGATATGTCTGTCTAACTTAAATGAGTCTATAGGATCAAACCCGAGCAATTTTGGATGAGAAATGAGTGAGATCTTAAGGTTACCAGGTTAACAATCACTGGTTTTGGCTGTGGTGAACGATGACGGGGAGCCATTCAATCGAGCGTATATCGGATGGATGGACGAGATCAAGCCAAACAGTGCATTAATACATGAACTGCGGGCCAAGTCAGCGCTGAGGTGGACGGCAACACCGAACCAGAAGATGTCGCGTAGAGCTTCGGGGCTTTGTAGGTTGACGCGGCGCCGTGTCACATAGATAGAAAAATAGTGATTTTTTATATTTAATTAAATGCCCATAACTTTGAAAAATCATATCTTTGCATATAAAAATCACAAAAATAAAATAAAAATATCTTAGTGCTTAGTGAACAGAGGAGAACAATGCGTAAATGGTTTGAAGTTGATTTGATGCATGTGTGATTTTTAATTAATTAAAAAAATTTTTAAATCTTTTGATTATCCATGCATTCAAATATTTCACCATGGCATGCTATTTTGGTCATTTGTAGCCTTTGTCATGTGGATCTTTCCTGATCTTTTCAAAATCAGAGGAGACCCCTATGAGGAGATATGTATTTTTCAGGTTAATGTCTATTATTTGCAAAAATTAATTATAATAATTAGCATGTTGCTTAGAAAAATCTAGGAAAATTGTGATAGGTTCATTGTGACGAAAGAACCCTAGAAAAAAATTATCATGAGCTATGTCATTAAGAATACACCTAATTTTCATAAAACCCTAAAACACAAAGGAAATTGGTTTAGGAAAAAAAAACATCTAAATTACTTGATTTTAATCCTCTACTGTAATTTAAAGCTCAGAGAAATCCCCATAAAAATTTCAAAATATTTGGAGTTCATTTGATAACCTAATTTAATTTTCTAAGTTTAATGACACTTTTAACACTTAAAATAATCATAATAATTAAAATACAACTCAAAATATTATAAAATTGGCTTTTGCAAGATCTCTATTATAAGAGGAATTTTCTAAGAATAAAATTATAATTAAAGTAAAAAAAATTCATTTTTAAGCATATTTTAATTATTTAAATAATGAAAAATTAACAAAATTCATAAAATTAATAAAAATCATGGAAATGTTCTAAATTATTTTTTAAGCTCTTAGGAGCAATTGGAATATTTTTTCTATTTTTTTAGGTGAAGATATAAAATTTTAAAGCTTAAAATAATTTTTAAATGCTAAAATGGACTTTCCTTATTTTCTCACTAAAATAAGTCTAATAATTTAAAGAAAAATCATCAAAATATGAAATTTATTTCTTTGGGTTCTATGACCTCATAGAGATTTAATAAAAATGTAAAATTTAATTTTCCAAATTTAAAATATTTTATAATTAATTAATTCTACAAAAATTAAAATAATTTTGATAATTCAAATAAAGCTAAAAAAATCATGAAATTTGGTCTAAGTGGTTCCTACTCTAAGTCTAGCTTCAGTAAAACTTTAAGTGATTAGGCTTTGTCTTGGTCAAGTTATTGAATTTTCTTTGAAAAATCCTATTTTTGCATGTAAATTATTATATAAATTCAACTAAATTTTGAAAAATCACATTTTCTTATCTAATGTCTTAATTGACTCATGAGTAAGGTAGGATAAATATTTCAAAGTCATTTGAATCAAATTTGATGAATTATGAGGTGATAGAGCCTTACAAAGGTATAATTTTGGAAATTTAGACTTAATTAACATTTAGGCTTAATTCAAGAAAGGGAAATGGTCAATCTTTGATCTTAATTAACATATTCAGATGATTGAAACACAAGAATTTAATTGGTAGAAACTAATTTTACTTTTCTTAACTAAAGGATAAATTTGCAATTTCCTAAATCATTAAAATTTTGAGTTCCATTGAATTAAAAGATCCTAGACCTAGGGGTATGATTTTGAATGTTAATAACTCACTAATTTAATACCCTATTTGGTGTTCAAATGACATTCAAATTTTTTGATAATGAATTATTATCACTCAAAATTAAATTTCTTTAAAAAAATTACCATTATATCCACCAAAGTCTTAAGGGCTTAGTAGTGACATAGGCTAAATCAAATTTGGTTAAATGAGGATTAGAAGAGTGAATGTAACTAGAAATTGAACACCATTGAAACACTACAAGCTCAAGTTAAAACTAAAATTGGCGAAGTGTCTTAATAGCATTAGCTTGCCCCTTGTAAGGGTCTTCACCCACATAATTTTTTGATTAAATGACAAATGATAACCACCCTACTCTTAAAGATAATTCAAACATCGATGTTCACTGAGCATTAGAGGTATTTATATGATGAATTATTAGGCAAGATAATAAGTTTAAATGAGCTCGAGACTTTCCACCAGGCGGAGCGAGGGAATCATAGACCTAGTTCTTCCTCCTAACCTTCTGGATACCTTAGAGGTCTACTAAACTTCGTATGTTTTATTTAATGAAATCATCCTCAAATGAATTAATTGGGGCTCACCAAGATATGATTTAGGATTTGGTAGATCACCGGAACCTTATCTTCTCGCTCTACATAAAAATGCTTTTAATATATAAATGCTCTTACATGCATTCTGAGTCTAAGTTGAAGATGACTGAAAGACCATCCATGTACATTTTTTTGTGATTTACTTACTTGCATTTTTTTAGTTTCTCATATTTTACTTTTCAGTACATTAATGTACTTATTCATTTGCATGTTAAATAATGATGTCAGCCTGCATGAAGACCAAAAATGCTAGGATAGTTGTCAAAAACACTAAAATCAAACAAGTTAAAATTCACTGCCACAATATTCAAAATATAAAATAGCTCAAAATTTAATCACAAACATAACAAAACAACAATTACAACTAAATTAAGACTTCTCTATTGTATGATCGGAAATCCCTCAGAGAAGGCAACCTACGGTTGCTAACGAGGCTTCCCACGGTCTAAATGAAAGTTTGAAACTCATTAAAGCAAGTTTAGTAAATTCATTTGGACTAAGTGAATCTAATAAAAAATAGTGGTACTGGAACGAGGGAACCATAGAATCCTAATCGGTGTCTCTCTAATCAACTTTAATATGTCCCATAACATTTAAAGAACCATATTTATGGGGACATCTGATTTGACATCATTACATAACACACTAGAGAACTTGAACTCATCACGGTGACGAGTTTAGAGCTAGCATTGTGGGCAGCACGACCATCTTCAACAGGAATAGGAGCTACAATAACATATCCTTCCTTATATTTGAACAACAAGTCATAGGACTTCGAGGTAGTTTGCTTATGTAACATAAATCCTCACCCTATCTTTAGGCATTTGTACAACACTGTTGTACAATCTAAGCCCTAACTCGTCTTAGGATTCCGAGGTTTTCATTCATCACAACCTAAACCCTCACATCTTCCAGGCTATTTGTGAGATCATTTCACATAAATGTAAGTCTTAAATAATAAAATTGGCAGGATGAAACATTTAAATATTTCTCCTAAAAATTGAAGCCAAATAATAGGATAGACTAGGAAGTCATCGAGGTTCTTATTCAGATTTATGAAATCCCCTAGTTCTTTCTCCTTTGGAATTTATAATCAAATGTTCCAAATTTGAGCCTCATCCTCAAGTCTTGTGTTTATCTTTTGTGATAGATACAGGGTTTGAGGTATAGTACTCTTTCGTTTAAACTATGAAAAATATGATGTCAGTTTGATTTCTTATTTTTTAAAACTTATGTATATATGTGAACTAAAATGTCCTTCCGAAGCGGGTGACAGGATTCTGATTTCAGTGACTGATAGCTTCCAATAGGCAACTCCTCCAACCAAAAATAGTGTCGACAAAATTCTATGCTAACTTACATGGAATTACTCAAGGAGTTGTCTTCATATGAGGTAAGGTTGTACCATTTACTCTAGCGTGAATTAATGAGTTGTATATGATATAAGACATTCCAATCTGTCATTATACAAATTTTATCTCTGCTAGAGATTTGATGCAAGATGTCCATAATTTTTTGATGGATGAAAGTAATTTTTTGGAAATGCGAGATGAGGGATATGTTAGTTTCTCTACTTCATTATTTAATCCAATATCAAAGCAGTAACATTTCTTCATTTATGCAAAATTACTCCCTACTATGAAGATTATTTGAGTTACAAGAGAAAGTGCCATTTTGAACTATTAAATTCAAATGGAAAAGCCCATTTATGTAGGATCGATTATTTTCAAATCTGTTATGAGTATTATTATGAAGGGGCCAATCAATGGACTTGGGCATCCTTTCACAATTTTCCTACTTTGCAGTCAATCTCAAGTTCCATATGAGAGTTGGGAAAAAGTTTTATTACGTTGGAAGCTCATGATTCCTATTGATGATAATCATGTTGGGAATGAGAATGAAGTATTAGATACTATTTTGAATCATTCATCACATGCTTCAACTCCACTAATGCCACCAACAGTTGGAAGTTCACTTGCTTTGGAAAAGAAATTAAAGAAAATTGAAAGAGAATTTCAGAAGTTTATGAATGCAATAGGAGATCTTAAATACCTTTTTGATCCCCTAGATTGGAGGAGGAAGGAGAATTTTGATCATACTGGAACATTTGAAGCAGGATTAGTGCAGATGTTCAAGGAAAAAGGATGGATCAGATAAAATTTGACTGATCAATTCCCGTACCAACCCTTCTATAATTTGTATGTTCATTACTAGTCTATGGGAGATATAAGATGAGGAGAAAGCACTGAAGAAGAGGAAGAATAATTGAAGAATTTGAACTCTCTATTAGTTTAAAATACTTATGTATGTAATGTGATTGTGTAGATTTGATTTAGTTTGCTTTGCTTTAGCATTCTGAACTTTGATTTTATGTTTAGTTTTGTGTTAGTGTTTAGTGTTGTTGCTTGATTTCAATGTTGATTTATAATTTAGTTTTATTAATAAGTGTGAAAGTGTGATTAGAAAAATGTATTTGTAATTGTGTATTTTCCTATATAAATGTTAGTTTGATGTTGTTTGTGAAAATGATTGTTTTTGAAAATGTTTGTTTGTGAATTATTATTAGATAAAAATTTGTGTTTAAAAATACTAAAAAATTTTTGGCCTGTAGCGCCGGTATGGGCGCCGAGGACGCCCTCGACCTGAGAATTGCATAAACCCCTTAAAATTCACGCTTTTAACAATAAAACTCCATTTTTAACCTTTGATTCACTTTCAATCTCTAGTTTTTGTACCTAGGGCTCGCATTTGCTTGGATTTGGGGCAATTTTAAGGCAAAGGAACTGCATATTTCATCTTCTCTAGGTTAGAGATACACTTTGAACTAAAAATTTTTATTTTCACCAAGGATTTATCTCACATTGCCGAGATCAGAAAATTTTGGAATTTTTTTGAGAGATTTTGAGAAAATCCTTTGGGGAAGAACTCTTAGTTCGTAGATTTGAGTTTAAAGCTTTTTACATTGTGATTTTTAGAATTTTAGGATTTATTTGGATTTTTATCAAATTTTCTTTAGATTTACCATGGCACATAGAATGAGCAAAGGAAAAAGAAAAGTGGACTATGACGAACAAAAATTTGTTAGATTCAAAGCTAGTGCTCGTTTCCATAGTCTACTTGAAAATAAAAAAGTGATTCTGGATCATGGATTTAAAAATTTGGGTGGAGAAGTTCAGCGATTAATCAATGCTCGGTAGTGGGAAAATTTTTTTTATTTTACTGCTGAGGCTGTTATTGGTGTAGTGATGGAATTCTATGCCAATTATAAAGAGACTTCTGATGATTTTGTTTTTGTTCCTGGGAGAAAGGTGGAGTTTTCTCCAAGAAAAATTAATGAGTTTTATCAGTTAGAAGATGTTACAGTTGTTAGTATAAATCATTTTATGTTACGAATGAGGAGTTGGTTGAGGTTTTTTTTTTCCTTACTGATGGAAAAGGAACCTGGAAAGTGAAGAATAGTGTTAAGGTAAACTTTGCTTTTATTATGCTTAATGTCGTATCTAATGCCTGACACTACCTTATTTCTGGAAGAATGATACCGGCAAATCATCATAGTGAGCTTACAAAGGATAGAGCAGTCCTAAAATTCTGTATCCAGTAGGTAATGAGAATAAATGTAGGCTCTCTTATTTATATTAACACTCAATCTACTGCTTTGGGAGAGACGACTAGTGGTTTGGCACACCCTGCACTTATCTTCACACTCTGTGAACATGCAGCAGTTGATTTAGACTAGAGGAAGAGAGAATTGAGCCTCTAAAACCTATTGGCCATGCCAATATTAAGACATATGAATCTCATGTTGAATGGAGATCAGGAAGTAAGAACAGGGATGTTCCTTCTACTTCAAGGACCACTTCTTCTAGTGGCCTTACCAACCGAGAACTTTTGGAATATATGTTGATTCAATAGGGAGATATCTTGAGGATGGTTCATACAATGGAAAACCTAGAGGCCAGAAATGCTCATACTGATGATTTGGTAAGACATAAGTTTGAATATGATGCTGCTTATGATGATGCAATGGTGAGATAGATGAAGCGTGATCATTCAGTACAATTTCCTACTCACCCTTTCTTTACTCCATATCAATAGCAGAATTTGAATGTGGAAGAAGAAGAAGAAGAAGACAAAGAATGGTGATACGTTAGTTTGATCTTTTTTTTTTAGTTTATGTTTTTATTGTACTTTGTTATGTTATTGTTTGTCATTGTTATATTGTTGTGACTGTTTGTTATTTGATTGTGAGACTCTGTTTTGTTGTATTATGATCTATAGATTGTAAAACTATTTGTTATTTGAAATTCAGTTTAGTTCTACTATTAGTTGTTAGTATTTTGTTAAATGCATTATAATTTTCTCAGTAAATTTTATCTGTATTATGTGCTATTTAAATGTTTTAAATCTTGTAGCTTTCATATTAGCATCTTTAATATTTCAGAATTAAGTTTAAAAAATCAGAACCTTCAACATTTAAGTCTTTTCTTTATGTATTTAATGTTTTCTTTCACCCTTTATTTTTCAGTTCTTCTTGCTAAATCTTTTAAAAATATAAGTTTGGGGGGGAAAGAAAAATTCTTTTTTAAAAGTAAGAAACTTAATTTTATTTGACCTCACTTAGCTTTATTTTAAAAAAAATTAAATTTAATATGACATTTGATATTAGAGGTTAACTTTAGCTAACTATATTTATGTTTCTGTATAGATAGTAAGCTTAAGTAAAAATTTTCAATAATTAAGGTTAATTTTCATGATTAAGATATTTGGTATAAGAGAATAAGACTACTTTTATCTATTTTAAGTAAAGAAATTTGTATTTTTTAAGTATTAAAAAATCTTAGAGATACATGTAAAAAGAAAAGAATTAAACTTTATCGAATCTTTAAGCTAATATAAATTTGTTAAGTAAAGGAATATGAAAAGTTTTTGACTTTAAGAAGAGGGTAGTGAAGTTCAAAATCATTAAAGGCTATCCAGATATAGTAATCCTCATATAAAAAAAATAAAAATGGATTGAAAATGATCCTAAAAAAGAAAAAGAAAAGAAAAAGATATGAGGAGAAGTTTGAGGAGATGCCTAATTAAAAATTGGTTTTACTTGAATCAAATTAAAGAAGAAGACTTGGCTACATTTTCTAAACTTATATATGAGTATTAACTTTTTTAATGGTAAAGTTTCATGAAGTTGTTTTTCATATGGATATTCTAAGTGGCTTTAATATGTATGATTTGAACATTTTTTTAAAAGAATAGAGAATAAAAAATCTTAGACTTGACTACTAGATATTCTTATACCTGTAGTATTAATTGAAGTTGTTTTGAATTTTTCTTAAATTATGCTATTGTATTTAGTGGACTAATATATAGAAATCTAGATGTTAAATTCTTTACCATAAATCATATTTTTATGTTGTAGAGGAGTTACTTGAGGATAAGTAACATGTATGTTTGGGGAATTTTGATACACCAAAAATATATGCATTTTTAGACCCAAATATTATACTCATTTTTGTAGATATTGCACTTTAATGGAAGGTATTTTCAAGGTTTCCTTGCAGGTTGTTGATTTTTAGAACTTGGAGTAAAAAGGAAGCAAAAAGGATGAATTTTAGACTCAAAATGGAGAAGATAAAGATTTGTTCAGCGTCAACAGTGCCAGATTGGGCGCTGATGGCACCATTTGACAAAGAACGGCGAAATTAATTACATACTACTGGCACCGACGGCGCCAATGTCGGGTTCAGCCCTCGTTTCTACAAAATTCAATGAATTTGGACACCTTTTGAAGAGTTCTTGGATGCACCTATTAGAGAACTGACTCTATGCTATATTTGGGGTCGAAATTGAGCAAAAAAGGGGCTCCTCCTCATTCCTCCTCACTTTTAACAGCCACACCTCCCCTCCATACACTTTTTCCATCCTCATTCCACCATCATTCAAGAGTCTCTTAGTGAGTTTTTGAACAAAGAAAAATATGTTGAAATTTTCATACATATTTTACACTGATTTTGATGATATTGCACTTTAAGGAAAAGTATTTTTAATGTTTTGTTGCAGGTATGTTGAATTATGTTCATTGGAGTAAAAAGATGCAAAAAGGAGCAAATTTGGAGCAAAAGGACCAAAATATGGAGATTTGAACTTGGGCGCCGACGACGAGTTTTTCCCGAGAGTCCAAAATTAAATATTCTAGAAGGCCATCAATGGCCCTATCAAGGCCGTCGATGGTGAGCACGGCGGTTCTCTCAACATATGCATTGAATGTGGATGATTTTTTAAGGGACACTTGGGCAATACTTGAAAACTCTTCTAAAACTTTAAAAGAAACATTTGGAGGCCCAAAAAGGTGGTGTCCAGGGGTGTCCACGGGGGTGTCCGCAGAGTCTTTGTTGTTTGTGGTGCCCATTAGAGTGTAGAGAGTGGTTAGTATTGTGAGGAATTCTTTGAGAGATTGTACGAGTGGAAGGAAAGTGAGAGATTTCTTCCTCCTTGCCCCTTCAAAGGATAATTTTGTGTGTTGTACAAAAAGGAAGAGATTCTAAGGAAGTTCGAGGAGTTTGCTTGTAGAAGAATTGGAGATAAGTTGTATTTACTTATTGATGTTTGTATAACTTTGCTTTTCTATATAAATTCCAAGTTTTATCGTATCTTCTCCGAGAGTTCTTAGTAGTTTTCTCTATCTTTCTCCTTGTCTTCAGATTTTGTGAAATGGTGATTTGAATTGGTTGTGCCATGAGAATGTTAAAGAAGTTGTGATGACTTTTCACTTCAATCTTAGATTACTTTCAATCCCGCCAATTGATTTGTTAAAATATGTTGAGTTTTACAACTAAAGTGAGGATTAAATCCAAGATTTAGGTAGGTCAAAGTCCTTGAAAGTTGGGTGCAAATAAATAGGGAAATAAAAATTATCGGGCGTAGAGAGATTTTACAGTGACAGGCTAAAATCCTCAATTTGGTCTTATCATTTAGGTTTTGAAGTGTAGATGTTAGGCCCAAGCGAGGGGATTGTGGGGGCTCCGAAGTGAGAGCCAGTATCCTCCCAGCCTAGCTGCAGATTCAGTAACTAAGCATAGGATTAGTCAATGTTCTGTATGCCTGGTCCAAAGGGTAAAGAATAGGTATGCTTTTATTTGGCACAATATAATTTGAACTGATTCAATTTATCCATTCACTTATATTTCTTGACAAAAAGAATGATGCTTTCTTATATATTGAACTTCACATTGGAAACTTTATTAGTAGAACTAGTTAATTAAGAGTTTATTAAAATTACATTTTTATTTCAGTTTCCCATTAGTGACAAATATGCAATTTGAACTATACTGTTGTGATTAAGTATTGATTTTTTCAATCTTAGTTCGTAGCCTCTAATATTACTCCCTGTGGGATCGATGTCCAGGACTCCATTAGAGCTCTATATTACTTGAGCGATACATATACTTGCGATGATAAGTGTGACTTTGCAATTATTGAATACTTTATACACATCTTTATCAAATCTATAATTGTTGTCAAGTTTTTGGCGCCATTGCCAGAGATTTAAATCTTCTGGCAGCAGTATCAAATTCTTGTATTTTTAACCATATATAAAGTTGCTGTAAAGTTTTTGGCACTGTTGCTGGGGAGTAAAAAATAGATTAAAAAAAATCATAATTAGAGTAACAGACAATTTAGGAATATTAGAAAACTTTTGCTTGAATTACAACTTATTTTCAAATTTAGTTAACTATTTGTCTATGTACTGATTTCAATTGTGTGCGTAAAATTGGACCTGAAAATCTAATACCCTATGATTCAGAATTAGAACGCACTGTTAGGAGAATTAGAAAACTAAGAAAAGAACCAAAGGGAAAACAATGTAAACAATCAAGGAATAGAAAATGAACAACAACCTTGACCTCTACGAGATTATGCAAATCCTACAGAAGGTGAAATTCACTTATCTATCCAAAACCCTAATGTAGATACTAATTTATTTGAGCTCAAACCTGTTATTATCCAAGTGGTACAAAACAATCAATTTGGAGGTACACCAAATGAAGATCCTAATTTACACCTTGCTAATTTTTTAGAACTTTGTGCTACCTTTAAATATGATAGAGTTTTAAACGATGTTGTTAGACTTAGAATTTTTCCTTTTTCACTTAGGGATAAGGCTAAGATGTGGTTAAATTTGTTAACATCAGGATCTATTAGAACTTGGGGAGAACTTTCACAGAAATTTCTATCCAAATATTTCCCTCCATCCAAAACTGCTAAACTTCGAAATGACATAACATTATTTTATGATATTGATGGAGAGTTAATATATGAAGCTTGGGAGAGATTTAAAGATCTTCTTAGGAATTGCCCACATCATTTGTTATGAGATTGGTTGATAACTCAAACTTGTTACCATGGATTAGTGAGATCTCTTAGATCGATTATAGATGCTGCGGCTATTGGTTCTTAAATGTCAAAACCTTTTGATGAGGCTTATCCGTTAAAAGAAGAGATGGCTACCAACAATTTTTAATGGCCCCTGAAAGGGTAAATCTTAAAAGAGTAGCTAGTATCCATGATTCTGATGCAATATCTATGCTAGCTTTGCAGATTGCTGCAATATCAAAGAAATTAGATCATTATGAAATGAATTATTCTCCAACACCTACTACGAAGGAAGAGAATTCATCTGGGCAATTTTTGGATGTTCAACCTTCTTATGAGATATTAAATGCTATTGACAATAGACCCAACAATCCTTACTCGAACTATTATAACCCAGGATAGAAGAATCATTCTAACTTTAATTGGAAGAACAATTCTTCTAAAAATCAACAATGGGCAAACAACCCAGTAAACATTGGGAAATTCATCCAACCAAGGAAATGTTAATTATAGACCTTCTTATCATCTAGGATTTAACAGTAACACTCAATTTAAGGAAAAGAAGTTGTCTAAGGAAAAGCTGATACTAAATATGGGGCACCAATTGCAGAATCAAGGAAATCAATTACAAATTCAAGGAAACCAGTTACAAAATCAAGGAACCAAGAATATTGAAAATAAATTAGTGCATATCGCTACTACGCTTAGTAACCAAACATCGGGAACTTTTCCTAGTACTGTGGAACCAAATCCTAAAGATGAAAGAAAAGAACAGATAAAAGAGATACAATTATGAACTGGAAATAAATTGGAAACAAGAGTGCAAAAAGAAACATAAACTAAAAAAGAGAAAGTGGATACAGAAAAAGAATAGGATCATGAATACCCAGATTTAGAATATCCACTTAAACCAATGAAAATTACTGTGGAGAAACAAAGATTGAAACAACACCAAAAGGATAAATAACTTTTCAAGTTTATAGAAATTCTTCAGAAATTAATGGTAAATATTCCTTTTGTAGAAGCTTTAGAGCAAATGGCCAATTATGTGAAGTTTATGAAAGATATTTTGAACAAGAAAATGAAGTTCACTGATTATGAGACTATTGCACTTAGCGAAGAGTGTAGTGCAATTATTCAGAAAAAGCTTTCTGAAAAATTAAAAGATCCAGGTAATTTCACTATACCGTGTGCTATCGGTGAAATATTTTATGGAAGAGCTTTATGTCATTTGGGAGCCAGCATTAATCTTATGCCTCTATCAATTTTCAAAAGATTAGGATTAGGAGAACACTACATTTGTAAATCTTTAGTTAGCGGATCGTTCAGTTACTTATCCTAAGGGAGTTATAGAAGATGTGTTAGTAAAAGTTGAAATTTATCTTTCCTGTGGATTTTATTATTTTAGATATGGATGAAGATAAGGAAATACCTATAATTTTTGGGAGACCTTTTTTAGCTAATGGAAAAGCTATGATAGATGTTCAAAAGGGAGAATTAATTATGAGAGTTAACGATAAAGAAGTGACTTTTAACATTGCGAAATCTATGAAATACCCTGCTCTTGAAAGAGATAATGAATGTTTTCGCATGGAACGTAGTGAACATCTATTGAATGACCATTTTAAAGAATATTTTGAAGAGAAAAAATATTTTGAAGACAAAGATGAAATTATTTTGGATTAAATAGAAAATGAAGAATTAGATTATGTTCAAGAAAGATTTGAGATGCTGGATATTACAGGACCAGTTCCGTCAATTAGAAAACCACTTGAACTTGATTTGAAAATATTGCCTAACTACTTAAGTATGTGTTTTTGAGAAACTCATCTACATTACCTGTTATTATATCTTCAGAGTTAAATGATTTGCAAGAGCAAAGACTTTTGGATGACATTAAAAAGATATAAGAAACCTTTTGGTTGGACCTTAGCTGATATTAAAGGAATCTGTCCTTTGATCTGTATGCACAGAATTATACTGGATGAACAATATATACCAAGAGTTGATTCATAAAGGAGATTAAATCCAACAATGAAAGAAGTCAAGAAGGAGATTCTGAAATGATTGGACACTAGAATTATATATCTTATTCGGACAGTGCTTAGATAATTCCAATTCATTGTGTTCTAAAGAAAGGAGGGGTGACTGCTGAAGCACAAGAGAATAATGAATTAATACCTATCAGACAAGTTATTGGGTGGCGTATTTGCATTGATTATAGAAAATTAAACACTGCCACTAGGAAAGATCCCTTCCCTTTACCATTTTTTGACCAAATAGTTGATAGACTTCCTGGGCAAAAATATTTTTGTTTTTTAGATGGATATACCGACTACCATCAAATTCCTATTGCTCCTGAGGATTAAGAAAATACAACATTTACTGGTCCTTTTGGAACTTTTTCTTTTTGAAGAATGCCTTTTGGATTAGGTAATGCACCTGCAACATTCCAAAGATGTATGATGTCTATATTTAGTAAGTTAATTGATGATGGAGTAGAAGTGTTTATGGATGATTTCTCTGTATTTGGAACATCATTTGACGCATGCTTAAAATATCTTGAAAAAGTTTTAGAGTTATGAGAAAGAAATAATTTAGTTCTAAATTGGGAGAAATGTCAATTTATGGTTGCAGGAAGAATTGTGCTAGGGCATAAAATTTCGGAAGATGGTATGGAAGCTGACCCTGCAAAAATCCAAGTTATATCTAAACTAACACCTCCTAGTTTGGAAGATGGTATGGAAGCAGACCCTACGAAAATTCAAGTCATATCTAAACTAACACCTCAATGATATGGAAGCATACCCTGCAAAAATTCAAGTTATATCTAAATTAGTACCTCCTACTAATGTAACGAAAATGGTATGGAAGAATACCCTGCAAAAATTCAAGTTATATCTAAATTAACACCTCTTATAAAATGGTATGGAAGTAGACCCTGCAAAAATTCAATTTATCACCTCCTACTAATGTAAGAGGGGCTAAAAGTTTTGTTGAACATGTTGGCTTTTACACGCGTTATATTAAAGATTTTTTAAAAATTGCCAAATCTCTATGCCAACTTTTAGAAAAGGACAAGAAATTTGAGTTTATTGAAAACTGTTTAAATGCCTTTGAGTTATTAAAAGAAAAGCTAATCACAACCCCTATAATAGTTTCACCTAACTTGGAGAAACCATTCGAACTGACGTGCGATGCTAGTGATTATGCTATTAGAGACGCTAGTAAAACTCTTAATGATGCTCAAATTAACTACACTGTTACTGAAAAAGAGTTACTGCCATTGTGTATGCTTTAGATAAATTCAGATCTTATTTAATCAGAGCTAAATGTGTTGTTCATACTGATCTATTGTGTATGCTTTAAATAAATTTAGATCTTATTTAATTGGAGCTAAATGTGTTGTGCATACCACTAGTAAAACTCTTAATGATGCACAAATTAATTATACTGTTACTGAAAAAGAGTTACTGGCCATATGCTTTTGAAAAATTTAGATCTTATTTAAATGGGATTAAATGTGTTGTGCACACTGATCACTCTGCTATTAAATATCTGATGCAAAAGAAGGAACTAAACTAAGGTTGATTAGATGGATACTTTTGATGTAAGAATTTGATCTTGTGGTTATTGATGGGGCTAAATGTGTTGTGCACACTGATCACTCTGCTATTAAATATCTAATGCAAAAGAAGGATGTTAATGGTCACTCTGCTATTAAATATCTGATGCAAAAGAAGGATGCCAAACCAAGGTTAATTAGATGGACTTTTTGATGCAAGAATATGATTTTGTGGTTATTGATAGAAAGGAAACTGATAATCAAATTGCTGATCATTTGTCGAGATTAGAATATCATGAATTATCTGACACCAACAATGAAATTACGGACAGTTTCCCTGATGAACAACTCTATAATATTAATGAGTGGAAAATACCATGGTATGCTGATATTGATAATTATATTGTAAGTGATATTTTGCCACCTATGCTGACATTGCAACAACAAAGAAAATTCATGAAAGCATATTTTTGGGATGATCCTTATTTATATAAACAATATAAGGATCTTATTATGAGGAACATATGTTTGGGATGAGCCTTATTTATATAAACAATGTAAGGATCTTATTATGAGAAGATGTGTACCTTACAAAGAAACTGAACCAATCATTCAGAAATGTCATGATTCTGAATTTGGAGGACATTTTGGAACTGATAAAACTGC
Organism: Phalaenopsis hybrid cultivar; assembly: GCA_002079205.1. Classification (NCBI taxonomy): domain Eukaryota; kingdom Viridiplantae; phylum Streptophyta; class Magnoliopsida; order Asparagales; family Orchidaceae; genus Phalaenopsis; species Phalaenopsis hybrid cultivar. The sequence continues at coordinate 222,869 of JXCR01060254.1, forward strand.
TTAATAAATTTTACAAGTTGGATTTTATTGGCCTACTATCTTTAGATATGTTTATAGATACATAAAAACTTGTGAAAAAGCTGGATTTTATTGGCCTACTATATTTAGAGATGTTTATAGATATATAAAGACTTGTGATCGATTCTATTAGCCTACTCTCTTTAGATATGTTTACAGATACATAAAAACTTGTGATTTATGCCAACGAGTAGGTAATATATCTAGAAGAAATGAAATGCCTCTGAATTTCATGTTAGAAGTTGATATTTTTTATGTTTGGGGATTGGATTTCATGGGACTATTTATTCCTTCATCTGGGAACTTATACATATTAGTTGAGGTGGACTACATTTCAAAGTAGATTGAAGCACAAGCTTTACCTTGTTGTGACGCTAAAAGTGTTTCAAGATTTTTAATGAAAACATTTTCACTAGATAAAGAATGCCGAGAGTGATTATCACTGATGGAGGATCCCATTTTAGGAATAAATACATTCTGAGATTGGCAGAAAAGTTTAGCGTTATTCATAGAATCGCTACTTCCTATCACCCTCAGACCGGCGGGTTAGCTGAAGTTTCTAATAGAGAGATTAAACAAATACTGGAGAAGACTGTAAACCCTAGTAGAGTAGATTGGTCTACTAGACTGGATACTACATTATGAGCTTACAGTACTGCTTATAAAACTCCTATTAGAATGACTCCTTACAGGCTGATTTTTGGAAAGACTTGTCACTTACTAGTAGAATTGGAGCATAAAGCATATTGGGCGATTAAAGAATTCAATTATAATTTAAAATATGCTGGTGAGAAGAGATTGTTACAAATGAATGAATTGGAAGGATTAAGAAATGAATCTTGTGATAATGACAAAATTTATTANCTACATGTTGAACATTAAAAGTAGTACAAAAAGTTCCAAAGGAGTGGTCCCCTTACAAAAGGAGGGTGACCAATCCTCAAAAAAGCCTACATGAGTGTAATACAACTAAATAAAGAGAAAATGGGAGAAGCCCCATAAAACTAAAGCTCCTTTAGTTGACTAGGCTTAAATCTGAGGTGAGGAGTCTCCAGCTTATCACCATGAAGCAGGAGGGCTAGAGGAGCGGGAGGCTTTGTATCAACTGAAATGGAGTTAGCATAAATTCCTTGTCTAGTAAGCCAATTTACAGGTTGGTTTCCTTCTCTTTAAATGAAAGACATTTGAACTGTGAACTTCTTTTAAACGTTTCCAATTTTTTGTTTCCATTGCATATGGTGCCAAGAGGACAGCTGCTCTGTGGTAAGTAAGGTGATCAGCTGTAAAGAGTCTACCTCAATCCACAATTTGTGCGATGTTGCTTTCTGTTCAAAGATAAGGGCCCAGTAAACAAAATGAGCTCAGCTTCAAGAGCATCATTGGCCACTGTGGGAGCATGAAAGAATAACATACATTTGCTGGAGGAATTTCTGAAACCCCCCTACCCCTGCACCCCATTTAGAGAAGCTACCATCAGTGTTAATTTTCATGGTTTGAAAATCTGGAGGTTGCCAAATGACAGTCTCAATCTAGTTGTGACTATTGATAACACTAGTCTGAGGCAGGCTGATGTTAGGGAAGTTCTTGAACTGGATCAGCTTGTTTAAATAAGAAACACAGTTTCTAGTCACCTTGTTGTGTTGAATAATAATGTCTTCATGTTTGTTTGTTTATCCTACACTTCCAGAAGAACCAGGCCACAATAAAAGGAATAGACTCACCTTGTTTACTTTTCCAGCTATGCCATCCATCTTTGAGACTAGACTAGTCCATGTCCAAGTTCTCACCTTTAATCTTAGTAAGGAGTGTTTTCCATTCCTCTTGAGCAAACTCACAATTAAAAAATAGGTGGTTATTATTCTCTTCAGATTTTAGACAGAGATAGCATCTAGAAGGCCCTCTTAATCCCTTAAGTTTAAGAATATCATTAGTTGGTAAAAGGTTGTTGAAGAATCTCCAACAAAAGAAGGATATGATGGGGGATAGATATCTGTTCCAAATGGCTTCACCCCATTTGACTTTATCCCATCCACATAGTTTAACGTAGATCGCTTTTGTCAAGCTTTGATTAGCATAGCTATGCCATATAATCTTGTCTTTTCTGCTTTTATCTAACAAAATCTTAGTGACTTAAGATAGGTGAGGTTCATGTAGAATGGATTGGAGCTTAGAAACAGCCCAGGAGTCCCCATCCCAAAGATCAGAGACTGAGAGTTGAGGGTTAAAATCTGAATGGGGGGGCAAGCCAGTCCTTAGGGCACTAGTGGTCAAGCCAAAAGCTCACTTTGTCATTCCCCAAATCCCCTGCGTACATGTCTTTAGCAAGATCTCTAATCTTAAGCATATTAGTCCAGATTTTGGAGTCCCCCAGCTTCTTGGTACTAAGGAAAGGGTGATGGCCATTGCAAGACTTTCCATTCATGAACTTGGCCCACAGGGAAGTTTGTGTTCTAAAGTGAATCCACATCTTACAGTAATTAATCTGTGTGACTTGTTGGAGACCCTTGAATCCTGGCCCACCTACTGCAATTGGTTTAGCTACCTTCTCCCATGAAGCCCAGTGGAGCTGCTGTCTATGAACTACCCATAAGAATCTGTTGAATACTCTCTCCAAATTGAATTTGGATGCTTTTCTTAAGGTAGTTGGTTTGAAGAATATAGGAGGGGAAGGTAGTTAAGATGCTTCTAAGGAGAGTAACTCTACCCCCATTTGACAGGAAAGAAAGAGACCAGCTGGATAAAGTTTTCTGTATTTTCAGAAATACCTCATTAAATTGGGTCATTTCAGATCTCCTCCATGTTAGTTGGACCCCTAAATATTTCATAGGGTCCCTAGTAATAGAGAAACCAATGTAGTTTGAGACCCAATGCTTGCAATTAGAAGAAGCTCTCTTGTTGAATATAAGTTGGCATTTAGTAGGGCGGAACTCCATCCGAGAATATTTTTGAAATTGTTGTAAACATTTATATACTTTCTTAACTGCAATCTTTTGGAGATTGGAGAATATCATGATATCATCAGCATACATGAGGTGGGAAATAGTTATATTCGATTTGTGATGCAATCTGGAGTACTGTTGATTGAGGATGTTCCTGTCTAGCATTCTAGAGAAGTAATCCATAGCAATTATAAAGATAATGGGAGAGAGTGGGTCACCTTTTTTGAGCCTTCTGGTAGCAGTGAAAGAACCCTAGGGTTGGCCATTAATAAGGATGGAGTGATTGTTGTTTATAAGCCACCTTTGGATGAGTTTTCTGAATTCTGGTTGAAAACCGCTAGCTACAAGAATCCCCAAGATGAAATTCCAGTCAATTGTGTCATAAGCCTTTTTAATATCTAATTTGTAAATTAAGTTACCCCCTCAACTGATTTTATCTAAGTCCAGAATGATTTCTTGTGCCAACAACACATTATCATTAATGGATCTTCCTTTAATGAAAGCAGTTTGGTTTGGATAGATAATCCTGTCAAGATGGGGTTGAAGTCTTCTGACTATGATCTTGCTTATGAGTTTGCTTATGACAGATGTAAGGTTGATAGGCCTGTAATGTTCCCAAGTCTTCTGCGAATCTCCTTTAGGGGTTAGCACAAAAGAAGTGTCCCCAAAATAGCTAGGGAGATTGACCCCTCTAAAGAAGCCCTTGATTTCCTGTACTACCTCCTTCTTAATAATGTGTCAGGCTTTTTTATAGAAGTCAGCAGTAAAGCCATCAGAGCCAAATGCTTTAGAGCTGTCAATTGTGTTTAAGGCTTCCCAAATTTCCTCATCTGAAGGGAGTTCAGTGAGATTGAGCTTACTAGTGTAACTTGATTCTTCAGTAAAAGTAGTCTTCATAATCAGTAATGATATTAGCAGAAGAGTTCAGGAGGGAGCTGTAGTACTTAACAACATCCTTAGCTATAAGTTCATTGTCATGAAGCCATCTGCCCTCAGTAGAATAAATAGAGTGTATGGTATTGCACTTCCTCTTGTAACTTATGTAAGCATGGTAGAACTTAGTGTTTCTGTCCCCTTCAATAAAAATGTTAATAGAAGCTTTCTGTTTGAGTAGCATATCTTGGATGTCAATAGCTTTATTCAGATTAGTCTGGGCAGTAAGCAACTCAGTTTCAGTGGCAGTATTATTCTAAACAGCAGCCTCAAGTCACTCAACATCTTCTCAGCAGATAAGGCATTGGAAAAGACATTTCCAAAAGTCTCCCAACCCCACTTCCTCAAAGCTTTGTAGGTTTTCTGATGAAGAAGGCTGAGCTTAATTAAAGGATCAGTATGATCAATTTCCATCCAACTAGAAGCAACACAGTTGATGAAAAGGGGATGGGTAGGTCACATATTTAGGTATCTGAAAGGTGGGTGGAGTGTGGTAGTATTAGGTGAAATTATGGATATAAGGAGTGGTCTATGAACTGAACCAGTGAGGGTTAGGTGGGTAACAAAAGTAAGGAGGTAGTGTTTTTGCCCAGTGGTCATTTACTAACATCCTTTCAAGTCTTTCCCACAGGAGACCCCTCTTCCAAGTGAATTTAGGGCCCTGGTATCCCAAGTCAAACAAACCAACATGCTAAATTTTATCATTAAAGAAAGTCATTTTGGACAGGTTGGGAGGTCTCCCTCCAGATTTCTTAGCTGCATTAGTGATACAATTAAAATCTCCACCTACCATCCATGGAGAGCTTAGATTAGTGCTGATGAGATGTAAGCCCTCCCAAAGCTCCTGTCTATCAACTTTTAGACTTCCACCATAAATAATTATAGCAAACTCCAGATGACCTTGTACAAGAAGTGATAGGTGTATGAACTGTGGATGATCCATTATAATGCTCCACTGTATTTCTTTCCTACAAATAAACCAAATTTTATTATTTTTGTTGGCATAGTGAGAAAAACCAAGGAATTTGTTAGTAATTCTCTATGAGTTTTGCTGAACCATAGGTTCCAGTATTGCAAAGCCCCACAGTTTATATTTTTTGTTAAGATAAATCAGTCTTCTTAGAGACTGAGGATGGGCAATGCCCCTTATATTCCAACACAGCATATTAATCATTGGAGGGATTGTAATGGGGAGAAGGTTGACATCTTGATCTAGTCCTTCCTCTATAAGGAGGAGGTCCTCCCATCTTCAAAGCTTCTGTGTACCCATTATTTACATCCCTTAATTTCTGAACTTTTGACAGCACCTTTTTCTTCTTCTTAGATTTCTGTGTTTTCCATTCCTCTTCCATTAGGTGTTTCTTCTCAGCTATGTCTTTCTTATAAGGGGTTTCTATAACAAGATTAGCTTTGTGGTTGATCTCCTTAGATTTTACAACTTCATCTAATGGAACAGATAGAGGTGTTATAATATTTATTTGGTTCTCCTCCTCCTTGATTTGTCTGGGGGAAATATTAGTGGGATCAGTGGAGCCAAAAGAAGCTGTAAAGCCTCTAAGTGTATCTAGCATGTCTTCCAAATTCCCATTTGGAGAGGGTTCTACACCAACTGTAATTTTTAGGGGAGTAGGCTGAGTATTCCTTTCTTGAGGTTCCACAGTCTTCTTTGGGGGAGGGTGAAGCCTGAAACATCTATCCTTGGTGTGTCCAAACATCCTGAAGTGATGACAGTAGTGTGGTTTCTGTTTTAACACCACTTTCTACGAGAATCCCTCTTTGTCATTACCAATCCAAAGCTTTTTTTTTTCAGGGAGGGTTACATCACTTTCAATGAGAATTCTAGCTAGGACATGTCTAGCTTGGTTGTATGTAGGAGCATCCACCTTCATAGGTCTCTTTATTGCACTTACAATATTAAATAAAGCATTGAGATTAAAGTACTGAATTGGGAGGCCAAGTAATTTGAACCATAGAGGAACTACAGGAGGTTCCTTACTAGGGTCAAAATCAGGATCCCACTTCAGAATTTTCATGGTGGTGCCTCCAAATTTAAGAGCTTGTTTTGCAAATAGTCTAGCATAGTCTTCCTCCCCTGAGAGTTGTATGAGAAGATGTCTTCCATCTAGTATTCCAATCTACCAATTTCCATTAAATTTTAAAGAAGCAAAGTAATTCCTAACTAAGTCCATTTTGGGGTGGCCAAGAAGAAATTTTCCCACTAAGGTAAATTTTACTTGATCATTTAGGTTATGAATTTCTTGAGGTCAGAAATAAACAGTTGGTTCTCCTTCTTTAGTACCTAAAGGATGAATGCAAGGGCTGTTACCCTTCCTAGCAGCTGTGTCATGGAATTTCTATGGAAAGATTAAGTGTTCAGGTTCATTGAGGGAGGCGGTTGATTTGGCAACCACCCCAACATAAGTGGCTTTAGCCCACTGAACATCAGTTTCAATATCAATTGAGGTAGCCATAAACCCGAGAAAACACAAGCTTAAAACAACAGCATCATTAGACCACAAGGAAAGATTTAAAAAGTCTTTATGTGGTCTACCCAGACCAAACCACATAGATAAGTCCAAACCAGCAGAACCCAGCACCAAAGGGGGAAAAAGGATTCCACCACCAGAGCCAGAAGAAGCTGTTCAAAACTAGAAGAAACCAGAAAAACAGAGAAAGCAGGCAAAAAACAAGAAGACACCAATGGAACAGTAAATCCCATAAAATTTTTAGAAATAAGAGAGTGAGAAGCTAACTCCCAGGGCAATAAGAGACAGAAAATAGCTCCCTTAAGAAGAAAGTTGCAGCACCTTCCACTGAAACAACGCCAACAGCACTTCATCCTGCCAGAAACACTACCAGAGCCCCTCCTTCTTCAGCTGCCAACATCCTTATATATNATATATATATTCAAATGATTTTAATTTCTTTTCAATCCATATACTCATTTTAAAGGGGAAGGATGATTTCTTAAATTTTAACTTTTCATCATAAAAACTTATTTATTTTTTGTAATTATACTTTTGAAAGTTTCGTAATTAGTTTAATTAACTTTGTCTCTTTACAGTATTTTATTTAACATTCAATGTATTATATACTTTATATTCAAATTTAGCACTTCACTTTTGTAGTTTAAAATTGTAGTTCACATTATAATCTTAAGAATTNTTACTTTTGAAAGTTTAGTAATTAGTTTAATTAACTTTGTCTCTTTACTGTATTTTATTTAACATTCAATGTATTAATTAGTTTATATTCAAATTTAGCACTTCACTTTTGTAGTTTAAAATTGTAGTTCACATTATAATCTTAAGAATTTAATAATAGGCATTTCCAACTTCCCTGTGGGATCCATATCTAGGACTCTGTTAGAGCCCTTTATTACATAAGTGATACGTATACTTGCATTATTTTTAGGGTATTTGGTAGCTTAAATAGTTTTTTGTTCTTTCTTTGATAAGAATTACCCCAAGATATTTCACAGGGAGATCGCTATTGGTAAAGCCAGTGAAATCAAAAACCCAGGCCTTTAGCTCACTTTTGCATTGATTGCTGAAGATGGAGATGCACTTCTGCTTATTTAATTTGATATCAGATGCNAAAAGATACAACTATTTTTGTTAAAGTTATTTTTTTTCGGATTAATTTGCATATTTACTATTGTATCTGCCATGTGTATTTTGTAATATTGAAAGATATTTGTAAAATTAACACACTAAATCTACCCGGATCAGTACACTAAATGGAGCAAGTTAAGTAAAATGAAGCCAAGTGGCCAACGTTGACTTGCCGCCCTTGCACCAGAGGCGTTTATCTAGAAAAGTAAAGGAATGTGGATGAATTTTGAAGGGGTATTTGAAGTAACTCTTCGTGATTTTAAGAGCATTATTTAAAGAGACTTCTAGAAATTTAAAATTGGGTTCAACTAGAGGAGAAAGAGAGTTATTCTAGAGAGAAGGGGAGTCTCCTTAGAGATTAGAATGTCTTGGAGGCTTGCTTAGATTTGGATGAAAAGAGGAGAAGTGAGAGATATTTTCTTCACTCGAGGTCTAAATGAGATTGGAGTGGAATTGCGAGGAGAGTGAGTGATTTAAAGGAACTAAAAGGATTGCTTGGGAAGGAGTTTAAGATAAGTTGTGTATTTGGTTTATTTTACTTAGCCTATTTTTATACACTTATATTTATCTATAAATCTATGTGTTGTTGTTTCTTTCCCGTGAGATCTGAGTAGCTTCCTTCGTCTTTCTCCCAGAAATGAGGAATAATTATGTGTAGGAACAAAGTTTAGTTGAAGCGATTTCAATTCCATAAATTGTGATGATTTAAACTCTATGCTTAATTTACTTATGGATCTAGCCAATTGATTTATTAAAATCCATAGATTGTGATTATTTAAACTCTATGCTTAATTTACTTATGGATCTAGCCAATTGATTTGTTAAAATCTATTGTGAAACATAGTGACGCGAAATGGGCTATGCTTTTGTCAACATAGTAAGAATCACATTTAGTTTCGTGGATGATAATGTAATCCATGGGGTTAAGTGCAAATAAATAGAGAATAAGTTTGATGGTTATAGAATTAGAGGTTTTGGAGTGACCGACTAAAATCTCCAATTCGTTCCAAATATTTGTAATCTAAAGCGAGATGTTAGCCTTCAAGTGAGGGGCAATTGGGAACTCCAGAGAGATAGCTAGCATCTTCCCAGCCTCACCACGGGTTTAGGGAGTAAACTCTAGATTAACCAATATTCTTTATGCTCTAGAGAGAGGGTAAAGAATATGTATTCTCCTATTTGGCACAATACATTAATTATAATCAATACTATTTAATTCCTACACTAGTTATAAACTTGTTGCAAGGGGAATGATGTTTTATACAAATTTGAACTCTTCTATACATTGTTAGTTTAAAATTGCTTAGTGGTAACTTTACATGTTAACCTTTTTAGATTCCGTCGCATTTACATTCTACATTTACTTACCATACATAACATTCCTTTTAATTCCTTAGGATTAGGTAATACGCAAAAACATTTTATCATTTCCTATATTAGTTAACGCCAGTTTAAAGAGTTGTTTTACTAAAGTCTTCCTATAAGAGTTTTGCCTATCCCTATGAGATCGATACTTACGACTCTATTAGAGCCCTTTATTACTTGAAACGATAGACATACTTGCGTAGTACCCCTAGTGTGTAAACCATTTTTATTAAATTTAAATAATATTTAATTTTACACACTAACCACTAAATATATTAATTACATCAAGCTTTTGGCCATATTTTTTAACTGAAATTACTGTGTAGTTGCAGGTTGGGTCAGCATGTGCCTCTTCGATGAGAATTTCTTGGATTCACGGTTATGGAGGGCTTGAGGAGCTTTTTGAAAATCATTTATTGGCTTTGGATAGCTGCTGTAATGTTGCCATCTCAGATACTACACTACTTGATGTTAGGATATATACAACTATATTTATATTTACAAATCATTTTTTCTGCATTTTATTATGGCTTCTTAGCATTGGTTGCAAGCATCTAATGCATAATTTTCATCTTGAGTTGGCCAACTGCCTCCCGAACTACCTGGATCCTTTTCCTGATAGTCTTGCTGTTTATGGTATGCTAAAGTTCGAATTTGAACACTATATGGGTATAACTGAGCTTTCCTTGGAGATTTCGTGTGCAACTTTATTTGAACCTGCTGTTGACTTGGTGGCTTCCTACTTCGTCGTCTTTTGCTCCTTTTTCTATGACAGTTCGGGTTTCCTCTATAGTTATACATACTTGGTATACTTTTTCTTGTCTTATTTCGTGTCTTTTGGGTTATACTTGTATGTTTTATTGGAGATCATTTTTTGGTGTAGTGTTGTTCCGTTGGAGGTGGGCTTTTTGTGTAAGTAATTTATTTTAAAAATTTTTAGTTGTGGGGATCGACCTTTACACGACTTTTTGTAACTCATTTTAAGTTTAATATATGGCTCCTTCCCAAAACAAAAAAAAAAGAAAATTAATACACACACATATGTGTATATATGTATGTATGTATGTATGAATGAAACTATATGCGTATATATATTTACTTATATAGTAAGGAATAGTGGTAAATAAAAGAAAGATTATGCTATTAATTTATTTATTATTTATTGTTTTATTGGCTTAATTTTTAATGCACTCATTCATGGCCTTATCTTTTCGTCTATTCTAAAGTTATTATATTTTATTTAAGTGTTATTTATTACAAGCCAGCTCAATCTGTCGTTTTCAAAATTAAGCTCATATAAGCAATCTAGTTGGTTTATTTACTCAGGCACTCTCCTTTAGATCCTTTCAAATTGATTTGTTATTAAGAGAATATATAAAATACCACACACAAATATATATATATATATATATAATATTTATATATGAAGATGGAGTTGTTTGGGGTGGCGGCTGGTGCTCTGCTAGGGTTTCCATGGCTCCCTGTTCTGGCTGGTTGGTAGGCTGGTCGGAGAGTGGTTTCCTCTTCTTCCTGGCTGTTTGTTTGGTGGGCTGGAGGTTCTTCCTGCTGTTCATTTTCTTCTGTTATTGTAGTTGGTTTGTTGTTGTTCTTCTGGTTGGCCCCTTTGTTTGTCTGCCTTACCTAAGCTGGGGTCACCATTGGAACTGTGGTGCTGACCTAGTTGGAGGCTGGGGTGGATTTTCTCTGCTAAGGTCTCTCTTGCTTTTGGTTTTGGTGGGGAAGTGTTTAGCTTTCCCTTAGGTTATTGTTTTATTGGTTTGTGGCTTGCTGGTTTTCCTCTGGTGTTGCTGCTACTCTGAATGGCTACTAGCATTGCTCTGGACACTAATCCTCAATGGGCCAAGGCCACCTATGCTGAGGTGGTTGGACAACTTAAGGAAAAGTTACAAAATATAGATAAATTAGTGTTTCCACAAGAATTTCATGATACTTTAGCTGGCAAAAGGTCCTCTCCCTGTATTCACCCCATTGGGTGTAAGGAGGGGGAACCTGCAGTTTATTTCTCTCCCCAGGAAGTTAACTCATTAAATGAGGAGGTTAAGCTGACTTTGGTGGGAAAATTTCAGCTGGGTCACCCTAAGATGGAATTATTTAGGAGTTTCTTCGAGTCCTTAAACTTTGCTGGTGCTTGGCAACTGGGGTTACTAGATGGCAGACATTTGCTTATCCAATTAACAATTGAAGAGGATTATGCTAAACTTTTTGCCAAACAGTCATTAGTTATTGGGGGGGCTACCATGAAACTTTTGAAATGGAACCCTGGCTTTGATCCTAGTATAGAACCTCCTGTGGTTCCACTTTGGTTCAAGCTTCCTGGTCTCCTTATTCCTTACTTCAAGTTGAATGCCCTTTTTAACATTAGATCTGCTTTAGGCAGACTCCTTAAAGTTGATGCTCAAACTTTTAACAAGGCAAGGCCTGCTCTTGCTAGAATTCTCATTGAAAGAGATATCACCTTGCCTGAAGTTAAAAGAGTGTGGATAGGCTCTGAACAGGATGGTTTTTGGCAGGAGGTAATCCTTGAGCAAAGACCTTAATATTGTCAACATTGCAAGATGTTTGGGCACACTAGGGATAGGTGCCATAGACTACACCCTCCAATGAGAAGGAAACAGTCCTCTTTGAAGTTCCAACTTTTAAAAGATAACATCTCCCCACCTTGGTTTCTTCTACATGTTGTTAAGAAAATCACTCAAATGAAGTTGAATCATAACCTCCAAATTATCTCGAAACATATTTTCAGGGAAGGTAACAGATGTGCTAATTGGCTTGCACATCAAGGAGCATTGACTTTGTTGCCAAAAGCTTATACTACCCATCCTGTGGAGTTGTCTTGGTTGATAAGGGCAGATCTCTCTGACCTGCTTTATTTTAGAAGGGGGATGTCCACAAATGTTGATTCTAACCACCCTATATAAAGAGGATTCTTATTTTTCTATGACCTACTGTTTTGTTATGTTTCACCCCTTTCTTCTCTTCAGCCCTATTGTATGGAGATAGGTTTTCTTGATAGGTTATATTGCATTTTGTTTTCTCTTGGGAGGCCTTGCCCTCCACTTTTTTTGGGTTATCCTTGGTTTTGTCTGTGAACCAAGCCAAATATTGCTTTGTAACCATATTTCATTTTAACACGTAGGGAGTCTCTGCCACTCCTTTTCCTACAAATATATATATATATATATATATATATATA
>JXCR01060254.1:235482-253496 GCA_002079205.1 Phalaenopsis hybrid cultivar
TATATATATATATATATATATCCATAGGGTTTCTGTCTCAATGGTGTTGTCCAGCTTCTCACTGACCTTCCGTGACTTTGTTATTGGTTGTCCCCATCTTTATTCAGCTTCCTGGAGGTGTTTCACTGGTTTGAAGTTCTCTTTTCTGCTGTTGTTTTCTTTTGAGTTCATCAGTTACTGTTCTATTGGTAGATTTCTCTGGTTGTCCCCCCATTGTGTTTGCTATTGCTGTTCTTAATGGCCTCCCCTATTCCCATTGATTTAGAAACTAACATCCAATGATCTAAAGTCACTTTTACTGATGTGGTGGGGAAGGGTTTTGAAACATTGCAAAATATTGAAAATCTTGTCTTTTCTCAAGCTTATCATGATGTTGTTTTTGGCAAAGGAGGCAAGGTGGCTACTGTTTTCTCTGATCAGGAAATTATCAATTTGGCTGAGGTTCGAAAATTCACCCTGGTGGATAAATTCCAGTTCAGCCATCCTAAAATGGATGAAATAAGGAAGTATTTTGATGATTTAAAGCTTGTTGGTGCTTGGAAAGTTGGACTAATGGATGGAAGGCATATAATGATTCAATTAGCAAAAAAAGAGGATTATGCAAGGCTTTTTACTAAACAAGTTCTCTTTTTGGATGGCATTTCTATGAAACTGCTGAAATGGACCATTGATTTTGATCCTTCAAAGGAACCTACAATAGTACCTATATAGTTTAAGCTGCCTGGATTGAAGGTTCACTTTTTCAACCACCAAGTTCTCTTTACCATTGACACTGCCCTTGGAAGACCCCTGAAGCTAGATGCTCCCACTTTTAACCTGTTTAGACCTTCTGTTGCTAGAATCCTAGTGGAAAGGGATATCCCTCAACCTGAAATTGATGAAATTTGGTTGGGTACTGCTAACAATGGCTATTGGCAAAAAATTGTAATGGAGCAAAGGCCATATTATTGTCATAATTGCAAGATGTTTGGACACACTGACAACTGATGCTTCAGTTTACATCCCAAGAAAAAGACTTCAACCTCTGGACTGTCACCTTTCCCTAAATAACCACTTACTTCTCGACAGATGGATCCATCTTACCCCACCTCAAACTTTGCCCAAAACCCTGAAATTGACTCCCTACCTACTTCAAATACTCCTACTTCTAACTGCCCACCCTTGGTGGAAGTCCTAGCTGAAGCTTATTTAGATGGAACCTCTCTTTTGCCCCCCGCCCTCCACTCTTGCCCCTTCCCAATTTAAAGACCCTCAAGCTGAACCAATTTTCCCCATTGCTGGGGCTGCACTTCCTGTTGAAGGCTCCTATGAACCTTCCACTATCTTGATCCCTTTTCCCCCTCCCCTTACCCCTATTGAGGTTCCCTCTTCTCCTGGTGAAGTCCCTGCAGTGTGTTCTGAATTAGGGACGACTGGTTTGCCCAAAGACTTAACTTTGACTCCTTTATATATGGATCATACTGACCTTCCTACCTTGCAGTCCAATATTATTAATGTTGTGGATGATAATGTAGTTCAAGATTTGAAATTAGACTTAAAGGAAAAATGGTAGATCCATCAGTCCAAAAAGAAAAAGAAGCTGATGCATGAGTTGAAGGATAAAGCAGCTACCTCTGGAGAATTCATGTCCAAAAGTTTGGAATCTCTTCCTGGAACAAGGAGGAGAGCAAAAATCATCAATGCTTAACCTACTTTGCTGGAATGTTAGGGAATTGGCACACCCTATGTCCCTTAGCAGATTATTGCATCTGAATAGGGTGTACAGGCTTTGGATTATTCCTCTTCAGGAACCCATGGTGTCTAAGCACAAGGATAGAATCATTAAAAAATTTTCTGGGTTTCATTTTGCTGCTAATTGTAACAATAAGATTTGGTTACTCTGTAGGAAAGAAGTCTCTTGGCAAATCCTCTTAGATCACCCTCAGTTTTTACATGTATCTCTTTCTATGGCTGGCCACTTTGCTCATGCTACTTTTGTTTATGCCACTAGTTCTCCTGCTGGGAGAGTAGAGTTTTGGAAGCAGCTCCTCAATCTGAGCCTTAAAACCTCCTCAAAATGGCTGGTTTGTGGAGATTTCAATTGCATGACTTCCTCTGATGAAAAGTTTGGAGGCAAACCTCTTGATATTATATTAACAAAATGAATTTCTTCTTAGATAATATGCATATGGCTAGACTCTATGATTTGGGTTTCTCTGGTCACAAATTCACTTGGAGAAGAGGTAAGGTTTGGGAAAGAATTGACAGAGCTCTTGCTAATGATCACTGGCTTAATGATTTTTTGCGTACAACTATCTCCCATTTATTAATGTCTCGTTCAGATCACAAACCCCTTATGATCTCCATCAGCAGCTCCATAAACCCCACCAAAACTAATTTCAGATATTTAAATGTCTGGTCATGCCATCCAGACTTTATGAATCAAGTCAATTCTGTTTGGGCCAGCTATCACAATAATAATCCTTCGGTGAAATTATGGATCCTTCATAAAAGGCTTGCTGCTAAACTCAAAGCCTGGAATTGGCAGACATTTGGCAATTTAAACACTAGGGTGGTGGAAGCTGAAGCCATTGTAAATGATTTGGAATCGAAAATCAGTCTAAATCCTAATTTGGAAACTGATCTTTATAATGCTAATGAAATCCTACTTAATGTTATTCACTTGTAGGAAGAACTCCTTCATCAGAAAGCTACTCAAAATTTTTTCTGTTTAGGAGACAGAAATTCCAGATATTATCATGCTATCATTAATCACAAGAGGAAATGTAATGCAATACATAAGATCAAAGACTCCAAGGGAGATTAGCTGAATACCTCCCAGGATATTGTTGATAATGCTGCTGAGCATTACCAAAAGCTCTTTAGTAGAAGTGAGGTGGCTAGCACTGAAGTTAAAGGCAATTTGTTTGACCATTGCAGACATTATACTTCTACTCTCAAGCTTGCTGACATTCCTTCTAAAGAGGAGATCAAGATTACCTTAAACTCTATTGATAGCAATAAAGCAGCAGGTCCTGATGGCTTTTCTGCTGACTTTTACAAATCAGCTTGGAATGTCATTAAATATGATGTTATGGATGCTGTGCATGCCTTTTTTACTGGTCTTGAACCCATCAAGTATTTCACATCTTCAACCATTGTCCTCATCTCTAACAAGACTGTGTGTAATAGATGGGATCAGTACAGACCCATAAGTCTCACCAGTGTGATCTCTATAATTATTAGCAAGATTATGGTGGCCAGAATTCAACCTCATCTTAATAGGATCATCAGCAATAACCAAACTGCCTTCATCAAAGGAAGAAGTAATGTGGACAATGTTCTTTTAGCTCAGGAATTATTCCAAGATTTGGATAAAAGATGCAGAGGACGAAATTTGATTTACAAATTGGATATTTGCAAAGCCTATGACACCATTAACTAGGATTTCATTGAGGAGGTTCTTCATGCTAGAGGTTTTAATATATATTTCATAATCTTAATCAGAAAATGGCTGAAAAATAATCTCACACTATTCTCATCAATGGAAAGACCCATGGTTTCTTTACTGCTTCTAGGGGAATCAAACAAGGTGATCCTCTCTCCCCTACTATTTTTATTCTTTTCTTTGACTACCTATCTCTTACTCTCAACCAAATTCCAAACATATCTCCTCACAACCTTTACAAGCACAGCTCAAACATTGCAATCAGCCATCTTTCATATGCATAGGATATTATTCTTTTTTCCAAGACCACTAAACCTGCTGCCAGACAAATCCAAACCCTTCTCAATGATTTTCTGTTATGCTCTGGACTGCAGCTAAACAAGCAAAAATGTTGTATTTACTACAAAAAAAGGGTGTTAAACAACCTTTCAAACAATGGGTTTCTGATTTTACTGGATTTCAAACCCCCCATTCTCATCTGAAATATTTGGGAGTTCATTTACTGAAAGGAAGGACAAGACAAATCCAATTTGATGAAGTGGTTACTAAGATCCAAGCTAAGCTCACTAACTGGACCAATTCCTTCTTATCAAATGGAGGAAGGATTACCCTCCTAAAACATGTCCTGTCTGCCTTCCCCTCATACATTCTCCAAATGGCAACTATAAAAAAGATCATTCAGCACCTTCTTGAAACAACTTTCAACAGATTTCTTTGGTCAGGTCAAAGAACACATAAACATTGGACAAATTGGAACTCCATTTGTAAACCAACTCATAATGGGGGTCTGGGTTTCAGAAGTTTCAAGCATCTACATCTGATTAATTTATACAAGTTATGGATTCATTTTAGAGCTCAAAAGTCCCTTTGGGCTATCTTTCTTAAAAGCAAGTATTGTAGAGGTTCACACCCCACTCTTGCTACATCTAAATTGGGAGACTCCAAACTCTGGTCTCATATGATCAAATATAAAGACAAAGCTGAAGGCTACTTTATATGGGATCTTGGAGAGGGGAGCCTTAATTTTTGGCTTGACAACTGGCTGGGGGATGGGAAGCTGGCTGACAAGATTACTGTTCCCAATCCAACTTCTACCAAAGTGTCAGATTTCTGGAAAGATAATCAGTGGAACCTTACTGCTTTAAACAACATACTTGATAACTTTACCATTCACAGGATTAACAACATTCCTGTGGATACTTCTAAGAAGGATAAAGTTATTTCGAAGCAAGGGGTTTCCGAATCTACTACTTCTTACATTTATTCCCAACATCATCAAGGTGAGAGCTTTCTCTGGGGGAAACATATTTGGAATAACTTCCTCTCACCCTCTATGTCTTTCTGCTGTTGGAGAATCTTCTCTAAATACCTCCCAACTAATGACATTCTGAAACTGAAGGGACTGAGAGGCCCTTCTTGTTGTCTTCTATGTAAAGGGCAAGAGGAAACAACAGATCACCTTTTTTTCCAATGTCAA
Organism: Phalaenopsis hybrid cultivar; assembly: GCA_002079205.1. NCBI lineage: Eukaryota > Viridiplantae > Streptophyta > Magnoliopsida > Asparagales > Orchidaceae > Phalaenopsis > Phalaenopsis hybrid cultivar. Next base: position 240,387 of record JXCR01060254.1, read on the forward strand.
TTTGTCCAACAGATTTGGTTAATGGTCCTCAAAATTTTGAAAGTGCAAACCATCAATCTCACCTGGCAGAAATTTATATCTTACTGGAATGAATGGCTTCAATTAAAACTTTTGGTGATACTATGTGTGGTGGCTTGGTTCACTTGGATGGCTAGAAATAAGGCCAAATTTGATGTTACCACATCTCTCTAAAGTGGCTGCTAACTGTTTAGCATTTCTAAAAAGAATTACTCATTGGAAAGCTTTTCCTGATCTTTTTAAGACCAACTCTTTGGCAAATCAAGCTATTTTTTAGCACCCTCTAGTTTTCTGGCTCAAACCTCCTGCTGGTTGGCTGAAAGCCAATACTGATGGCAGTTTCTATAGGTCCACTGCTGGCATTGGAGGTGTTTTCAAGAATTCAAATGGTACTTGTCTCTTACATTTCCTGTCTCCTATTTTTGTTGCTGTTGCTCTGGAAGCTGAGGCTTTGGCTATCTTTTGGGCCATCTATATTGCATGCAAGGCCAATTTTCATAACCTTATATTGGAGACTGATTCCAAGGTCATGATTAGCATTCTCCTTAATACCATAACCTGCCCCTGGCACATTCTGAAATGGAAGAATAGAATTTCCTATAACTCCGAGGGCATTAATCTGAAATTCATTTTTATACATAGAGAAGGTAACAAACCTGCTCATTGGCTTGCTCAAGCTGGTGCTGAGGCAGACAGACCCAAACTATCGAAGGAGGTTCCCCCACCACTATAGTTACTTCTCAAGGGTGATCTTTCTAATCTCCCTTTCTGCAGATTGTTGTAATTTGTTGTCTTTTTATTATGGTGTTTCATTTATATATGCTCTTATAGAAGATAGATATATATATGATTAATGTTTCATTTATATATTATATATATATATGACCCCTTATGTATTTTCTTTCATTTTGAATGGGATTTTCATCCCCCACCCCCTTGTACTCACTTTATACCTCTCTTTGCTTTGGTAACATGTAAGGAGCCATGAGTTGCTCTTTTTTGGAAAAAAAAATATATATATATATATATATATATATATATATCCACATAATTTACAAATTTCATATCTTTAATATAACATTTATATTTATAACATGTCATAAATTTATGCATGAAAATCGCATTTAAATCTTTAAAATATTGTACTAATAATATTTTGATGTAATGTTACCAACAATTCAAGTGATATGTAAATAAATATAAAAGCACAAGAGGTTAGATAAAAGCCCTGTCTATGTACGTGTGTGTATATACGACCAATTTGAGCTTAATACTTCGTTTTTCAACCAGTTGACTTTAATTGCCAGCTGCCTGCGTGATCTCGGTGCTGACAATGATGGAGTAAACTGGCTTATAATAAATTCTATATTTTAGAATAGACAGACCGACGAATAGATGAAATGTATAAATTTATGAACTATGTGTTTTTATAATTAAGAGAAAAAGTAGAAAGTACAAACAAGAAAGTATAGCATCAGCGTTGTACTATTTTTTTTTTTTATTACTACTATTACACCCCTCAATATAAATATCAAAAATAGTAAAATGATGTAAGGTTATGCTTCTTCCACGCAAATGTTCTTTTTTTATCAGTCTTTTTCGTCAAAAATTTTAGAAGAAAATGTGAAAATGTGACTTTTCATGTCAGTCTTTTTCATCCAAATTTTTTGAATATAATCTCGAAAGGTGACGCATATTTCTTAACATTTCTAAACAGACATTTATTTTTTAAAAGTTCAAAAATAAATTTTTTATTTATTATTTGATTAATTTATAATTTTTTTTTTTCTTAAGTCACATGTCTTCATAAGCCAGATAAATTTTTAAATTTAAATTTGCATGCAGAAACCTGCAATCATTTTTTTTTTCTTAAATTATTTCAGCCATTTTGCTTAACTTCATTGGTATTAACAGAAAAATTGGAGCTAGAGAGAAAAGAAAAATTACTAATCTCACATAGTTTTTTAACATTAAGTATCAATTCATTAAATGAAATTTGTAGCGTTATTTATTTCTACAAATAATATGCCCTCATAATAGGATGAAACGAGTTGAAGCAATACTTCTTGCACGAACACAACCCAAATTTAAATTTGTTTTAGTGTAAGATATCGAAATACATAAGAATTGGGTGGAATGTATCTAAATGCCCCAAGTTATCACGATGTAGCCTTTAAGCTTCAAAACTTATGTGGTAAATAACAATGACTGAATAGTTGGACATCATAGAGATTTAGTTGGATTTATATAGATTACAAAGGCACAAACTTTAGCACGAATGTCAGAGCAACAATGATTATTTTGTTTTCAGATTTTGAAGGTGCATATTATTTGATCCACTATGTTTGAGCTTCTTGTAAAAACACATATAAAATATTTTTTTAAAGCAAATCATCGGCCAAGTTGCCATGCTCTCCTGTCTTAGCATAATGTAATACGAGGGCCTGCCCTTGATCTTCTCAACTAACAACCAATCATGAGATATTAAAGAAAGCATCCACTTGATAATTTTGAAGCTCATATAAATGATACTTACTAATATTTTGTTAACTTGGGCTTGCTTTGGGAACTTTCATAAATGTGAATTGGAATTCTCAAATTTGCACAAGTCCTAGTAGGTTGGTCAAGCTTTAAGGTTGGATGAGACATGAGCGAAATTGGCAAGTGGGTTAATTTTTGCAAGGGCCTATCTTCTACAGTTGAATGAGGTGTGCTCAAGTCCTATAAATTGAATTTTTGCAAACTCAAAACCATAGAGATACACAAAAGAGGAAGAACTTGGAAGAAATGGAACCAAAAGTTCATTTTAAATAGTTTAATGGGAAGAAGATTAAGTCAAACACTGATGGAGTTATTAGTCAGACTCATAGAAGCACTATAAAACTTTGTGTTAAGTGTGAGAAGCAATATCATGGTGAATGTCTTTTTGAAGGTGTATTACTTGTGAAGACAACCTAGATATAAAATGAGGAAGTGCTCTAATTCTGCTCAGAGAACCACATCAAATGCTATGTCAGAAATGGATTTAGTAAAAAGAATTTTAAGGGAGATTTAATTTTAAAGGTGATTGGTATAAGAAAATTGAAGTCAACATAGTGTCTCATAATAAGCAACCAAATTAGAATATTTGACCAAGATTCTTTGCTTTAACGCATTAGGAACCTGAAAAACTTGTTGCCACTAATGCAAGTGCTAGAAGAGTTTGATGTGAGTACAATTTATGTCATTCGGGTGTTGTTCTAGTTATCTTGTGTAGAGTATATTTATGTACGTTTAATTTAGAAGTTGAGTGTTGTGTTAGTTATGATATCATTTTAAAATGCTTGGGAATTATTTTGGTTAAATGTTCTTTATGTGGATATTAGATTTAGTATCACTTAAAAAAGAAATAGACTTTTATTATTACTCCATGTTTCATTTATATAATGAATACCTTTTGTAAATATTATAAGGTTTGAGAACAAAATTTTTATAAAGATGTCAAGTTGTAATAACTATATAATAATAATAATAATAATAATAATAATAATAATAATAATAATAATAATAATAATAATAATATAATAATATTAATAATAATAATAATAATTATTATTATTATTATAATTATAATTATTATTATAATATTAATAATAATAAAGGGAAAATTTTATTGAGTGAAGTCATCTCATTTCAATGAGACAAAACAAAGGGAGAGAAGGAAGAAGAAATAGAGGAAGAAGGTTGCATCCATCTCATACCTTAATGTCAACAACAGAGTTGAACAAGACAAGCTTAAGATTGTGCAAGAAGGAGGAAATGTGTGGGACTTCTTACTCTAAGCGTCAAAGCCACTGAAAGCGTGAAGATGCAAGGTATGAGCAGATTCTATGTGCTTCTAGGGAGAAGAAGGACACATCTCACGAGAAGGAAGAACCTAAAGAACTTACAAGCTAGTGTGGGGTGAGAAGAGGAAGCCTTGTGTCCTAGCCAATCAATGAAGAAGAAAACAGTAAAAGAGGTGGGTCACTTGTTAGGGACTTCTGTGTGAAGGAGAAGGGACGTAGAAAAACTTGGAGTGCAAAATGGCAAAAATTTTCAGCCTGAACTTTGAATGTAGTGTAACATCCGGAGTCCAATTAATTTATGCCTCGTGTAATGACAGGTCCCACCCTCTAGACATTAAAAAAGAAAGTAAGAAATTTAATGCCTGACCCGCCCGTTCAACTAATCTACTTTTTGAAGTATTCCACCTTTTAACCTATTAGGCTTCCGTAAATTAGGGTCATTCCACTTTTTGGACTATATCGTCGTCTATCCTCACTGCTCTGCTAGGGTTTGTCGGAAGCTTCGATCTTCAGCATTTTCTTATGTCGCTGTTGCACACCACTTTGGTAGGGTTAACTTTATTGTTGCGAAGATAATGGCTTTCTCTCTCAAGGAAGAATTAACGATCATGGGTTATGAGAAAAATGACAATGTCTTTAGGATGGAGGTGAGCTTAGTTCCCTGAAATGTTATCGTTTGATGTATTGTATGTTAGGTTATGAACGTACTACGTAGTTAACTTCATGTTAGTTGCAATTATTTCCTTTTTTAGGGTTATTTTCGGATTATGTTGGGTTTGGACTATCATCTAAATATGGGTATCGACTATCGTCTAATTAGGGTAGAATAACCTAATTATAAACCAAGAATAACCTTATAATAACCCCAAAACTAAAATAAAAAAAATCCTAAGTAACTATCGGGTTATTTCTAGATTATTATTGGGTTATTTTGAAGAAATCTTAAATAACCCTATAAAAACCCAATATATTCCCAGAATAACTATGAAATAACTAAAAATAGGTTTAAGCTACGGACTAAATATAGTAGAGTAACCCATCTTTAAACCTAAAATAACCTAATAAAAAATCCTAAAATGAATGAAAAGAATTCGTAACTATCAGGTTATATCAGGATTATTTTGGGTTTATTGTCAGTTTTTTTAAGGAAATCCTAAATGATTCGAGAATAAGCCACTATATCTACAGAATAAGCTTAAAATTACTGAATATAAGTTTAGAATCCTTACTAAACCTATAAAAATAACCCAATAATAAACCAATAAAAACCTACTAATAAACCTGAAAGAGAAATAGGTGAATTCCTAGGTAACTAGCTGGTTATTTTTTGATTATTTGGGGGTTATTTGCGGGTTATTTTGAATAAATCTTAAATAAGTCGAGAAGTACTCACTATATCCCAAGAATAACCTCATAGTAACCAAAAATTGGTTTAGACTACTTCCTAAGTATTACAAATTATCTTAACTATAAATCTAGAGTAACATAATAATAAAGTAAAAAAAAAAAAAAGAATTCCCATGTAATTATTAGGTTCTTTCTAGATTATATTGGTTTATATTTGGGTTATTTCGAAGAAATCCATAAATACTGTGAGAATAACGCACTATATTCCCCAGAATAACCTCAAAATAACCAAAACTAAAATAAACCAAACTATATGCCAACAACAAATCCTAGAGAATTCTTAAAAAAAACTTGTATTAATCTGGAATAAACTCCCAAAATTGTATTATCCTAGTGTTATTCTGATATTAATTGGGTGTTGTTGTGTTGTCAATTTGTTATTAATCTATTGATATTTAGGTGTTCTGGGTGTGGTGTTATGTGCACATCTGACCGTCTTTATGATCTAATGCAAACTTGTAGTTTTTTTAGCCCAAAAAAGCTTGCAATGATCCAATTGTTAACAATTATGTTAAGACCATTGTCCATAATCAACAAGAACCTTATGAACAATACTGCACCTATGCACATCATGTTGGATTCATTGTCCACATGGACCACAAAAGTTATTTGCCTAACAAATTAAGATGAAGGATTATATTTACGGAAACGTTGGCTGAGAGATAGAGTCATAATTAACCAATATGGTCAAGTACAGAAAAGTGCACACAAGGACTAACTGTTGATCCACCTAAAAATAACCTGTTTTAGTGAATATTTCATAAGCCTTTTATGTACATTTTTAATTATAATGCACTTAAAATGATTGTATTTTGCATGTTCTTGGTTTCAAGTACATGTAATGGACATTTATAGAAAATGAGAAAAAAAGAAACAAAAATGAAGATTTTTGTGGGGAGCTATAGCGCCACCCCTTGGCCCAGAGTGCCACAATCGAGCAAGAAGGGTGCTATAGCACCCCAGAGTGGCGCTATTGCGCCAGTAACTACTTTTCTAAAAGATACATCAAATTTAGTTAAATTTTAGAGTGGTGTTTGAAGCAACCCTTGGTTCTTTTTTGTTTTCTATTTAATGAGAAGGATTTGGCTAAATTTAGAGACATTTTGTAGCCTCAAAACATTAATTGGGCGGTAATAGTAAGTTAGTTTTTTCAAACCTTGTGTTCTTCTGTGAGTGTGAGTGTGATTTAGTGTGAAAAATTTTTGGAGATTGCCTATAGGAAACTCCAGAAGTTTACTTGGTTAGAAGACATAAGGTACTTTGTATTTATGTTTAAGTTTCTTTTGTAATACTTGGATTTCAATGCAAATATTTTGTTTTTGTTGAATCTCCATGAATTCTGAGTAGTTCCTTTTCTTTCTTCTTGCATATGGAACTTAATCTTGGGGAATGAGAATGATTTGAAGATTTTCTTTTTCCCTTAAAATTGTGATTGTATTTTTCCCAAATCTTAACTTCTATTACAAACTGGTCACTTGTGAGGTCAAAATCCGTTGAGAAACATAATGTCCTAGAAGGGCTATGATTTCACCGAACGAGTGGATACCACACTTTGCAAACAATGGAAGTGCGTACAAAATAAGGTATTCTTTTATTTATCACAATTCCTCAAATTTGTCTTAAATCGTTTGAATTCTACATAGATTGAAATCTATTTGGAAGGGGAAGGGTTTTCCATAATATCCAAACCCGTTGTTATATTTTGTTAAGCTATTACGTTTAGTTGTTACTTTCTTTTTATCTATTTTAAAAGTAATATTTAGTAAGCATATCTTTTAAAAAATTTTATCTTTTTAATTTGTAATTTAAACAGAATTTATGTAAGTTGATTTTAAGAGTTACCGCATTCTTTGTCAGATCAATATCGGGGATTCTAAAGAAATCTTATATCACTTGAAACAATACGTATACTTGCATAATAACCCTAATGTGAAAATATTTTAAAAATCATTAAATTTGTTCACACTATCCATTAGATATAATTTGAGATATATTTTCTGGCAAAATTAAGGAGATTAAAAATACATGTAAGTACGGGTTGGGTCAAGTTTTTGGCGTCGTTGTCGGGGATTGTGATAGAACTTTTTAACTTACAATTTTATTTGAATTATAATTTTAATTTTAAAAATTAAAAAAGTTTTGAAAAAATTTAAAAAATCAAAAAACCAAAAAAATTTTTAAAAATTAAAAATTTTAAAAAATAGTTTCGTTTTTCATGTGTTATTTTATTTTGTGCAATTTTTTTTTTACATTATTTATGCTTAGTTCTGGGACTAAAAATTTAATGCCTTACATTTCTGAATCGGAATGGACTATTAGAAAAACTTGAAAATAAGGAAGACTTCTCAATTGTCAAGAAATAGATGACACATCACAAAATATTATTGTTATTCAAACTACTAAATATGAACATCATAATTTACAAAAATCTTTAAGGGATTATGTGAACCCTACAGTAGATAAAATTCATTGAAGTTTTTAAACTCTTGTTATAGAGGCTAACTCATTTAAGCATAAACCTTTGTTTATACAAATGACATAAAATAATCATTTTTGAGAAACACCATGTGAGGATCTCAATTTACATTTAGCTGGTAATTTAGAACTGTGTGCTACATTTAAATATGATGGCGTATCAAATGATGACGTTAAACTTAGAATTTTTTCTTTTTTACTAAGAGAAAAGATAAGATGTGGTTAAATTTGTTAGCATCTGAATCTATTAAAATATGGTGGGATTTAGCTAAAAAATATTTAGCTAAGTAATTTTCAACTTGAAAACCTGCAAAGCTTAAAAATGATATTACTTCATTTACTTTGTATGAAGGAGAGTTTATATATGAAGCATGGGAAAAATATAAGGAACTCCATAAAAAGTTTCCACATCAAGCTTTGCAAGACTGGTTAATAATTGAAACTTTTTATAATGAGTTAGTAGGATCCCTTAGATTATTTATATATGTTGCTGCTGGAGCTTCATTAATGTCTAAACCCTTTAATGAAACTGTTTCATTAATTGAAGAAATGGCTAAAAATAATTTTCAAATACCTTCCTGTAGGGTAAATCCTAAAAAGTAGCTAGTATTCATGAGAAAGATGCTATTTCAATGATTGCATGTCAAGTTGTTGCATTATCTAAGAAAATGGACCAAATCAGAATGAATTTTTCTCCAACACCTTAAATGGTTGAAGAAAATTCATTAGGAAAGATGATTGATTATCATACTTCATTAGAAAATTAAAAATCTATGAACATACATAATAACCCATATTCTAATTATCATAACCCAAGTTGTAAAAACCATTCTAATTTCAATTGGAACAACAATCTTAGTGATGGAAGTCAACAATGGGGGAATGCTCAAGTTAACCCATTAGAAAATTTGAACAACCAAGGTAGTGCTAACTTTAGACCTACTTATCCTCCTGAATTTAATCAACAAGTTAAGGAGAAGAAGTTGTCTACATAAGAAGTGGTGTTGCTGTTGGGTAATCATTTACAAAGTCAAAGTGCTACTATTAGAAATAAGGAGAATCAATTGGGAAACATTGCTAACGTACTTGGTAGTTGGCCTTAGGGAACACTTCCTTGTAAGGTAGAGATCAATCCTAATTACAAAAGTAAAGAGCCAGAGCAAGTTAAAGTGGTCCAACTAAGGAGTGGAAAAGAATTAAATGTTGGAGTTCAAAAAGAAATTGAAGTTGAGAGAGAAGTTGAATAATTGAGAAACTTGAAGAGATTATTCCTAAGGAACAACAAACAACTAACTCTCCAACTAAAATCAATCTATAAAGACCCCCACCACCTTTTCCTTGAAGTCTTAAATGGAAGAAATGGATCAACAATTTTCAAAATTTTTTGAAATATTCAAGAAGCTTACAATTAATTTCCCTTTTGCTCAGGCTTTGGACAGATGCCAAGTTAAGTCCAAATTTATGAAAGAAGCTTTAAATTAAAAGAAAGTTTGTAGATCATGAGAATATTGCACTCAGTGAATAATGTAGTGTAATAACTCAAAAAAAGCTTCTTAGAAAACTTAAAGTTCTTGGTAGCTTTACCATACATTGTGCAAATGGGGAAAAATTTTGTGGAAAAGCTTTATGTGATTTAGGAGAGAGCATTAATCTTATGTCATTATCTATATTCAAAACGTTAGTTTTAGGAGAAATTTCTCCCAATACTGTAACTCTACAATTAGCAGATTGATCTATCACTTATTTTAAAGGGGTTATAGAAGATGTAATGGTTAAAGTGGATAAATTTTTCTTCCCTATTGATTTTATTATTTTAGATATGAAAAAAGATAAAAAAATTCCTATCATTTTGGGGATATCTTTCCTTACTACCAGACGAGCAATGATAGATGTAAAGAAAGGGGAATTAAAAATGAGAGTGAATGACCTGGAAGTTACATTTATTGTACTAAAAACAATGAAGTATCCTGATGGAAAATATTATAGAATGGATATCCTTGATGATATGATTGACAATCATTTTCCAAAAAGATGTGAAGTCATATTGAATAAAAAGGATGAATTCATTTTAGAAGAAGAACAAGAAGCTGAGACTCAAAAAGATTCTGATGATGAATCAAATGAAATGTTTACTAAGAATTCAAATTATGTCCAGGAAAATTATGAAATTTTAGATACTTCTGAAAATAGTATACCTCTGATTCCATTTATTTTAAAACCTTTTGAACTTGAGATGAAAGCTTTACCTACTTATCCAAAGTATTCATGTTTTGGGAACTCATCTAAGTTACCAGCTATTATATCCTCAGATTTAATTGTAGTTCAGGAAGAACAATTATTGCAAAAATTAAAGAATCATAGAAAAACCTTTGGATAAACATTAAATGATATTAAAAGAGTCAGTCCTTCAATCAGTATGCACTGAATTTTGATGAAAGATAATCATAAGCTTAAGGCTGATCTTAAAATAAGATTGAACTCTATAACAAAAGATGTAGTTAAGAAAGAAATTTTAAAGTGGTTGGATGTTGGGATTATTTATCCAATTTCATAAAGTTTTTGGGTTAGTCCTATTTATTGTGTTCTTAAGAACGGAGGAATGACTGTGATTTAAAATTGAAAGAATGAATTAATTCTGACAAGGCAAGTTATTGGATGGTGAATTTGTATTAATTATAGAAAATTAAATGTCGCAACTAGAAAATGCCATTTTTTTTACCTTTTTTGGATCAAATGTTTGATAGATTAGCAAGGCACTGTTATTTTTGCTTTTTGGATGGATATTCTGGGTACCACCAAATACCTATTGATTTTGAGGATCAAGAGAAAATGACTTTACTACTCCTTATGAAACTTCTGCTTTTAGAAGAATGTCATTTGGATTATGTAATGCCCTGCAACTTTTCAAAGATGTATGATGTCAATTTTCTGTCATTTAAATGAAAATGGAATTGAAATTTTTATGGATGACTTGTTAGTCTTTGGAACTTTGTTAGGCTTCCGTAAATTAGGGTCATTCCACTTTTTGGACTATATCGTCGTTTATCCTCACTGCTCTGCTAGGGTTTGTCGGAAGCTTCGATCTTCAGCATTTTCTTATGTCGCTGTTGCACACCACTTTGGTAGGGTTAACTTTATTGTTGCGAAGATAATGGCTTTCTCTCTCAAGGAAGAATTAACGATCATGGGTTATGAGAAAAATGACAATGTCTTTAGGATGGAGGTGAGCTTAGTTCCCTGAAATGTTATCGTTTGATGTATTGTATGTTAGGTTATGAACGTACTACGTAGTTAACTTCATGTTAGTTGCAATTATTTCCTTTTTTAGGGTTATTTTCGGATTATGTTGGGTTTGGACTATCATCTAAATATGGGTATCGACTATCGTCTAATTAGGGTAGAATAACCTAATTATAAACCAAGAATAACCTTATAATAACCCCAAAACTAAAATAAAAAAAATCCTAAGTAACTATCGGGTTATTTCTAGATTATTATTGGGTTATTTTGAAGAAATCTTAAATAACCCTATAAAAACCCAATATATTCCCAGAATAACTATGAAATAACTAAAAATAGGTTTAGGCTACGGTCTAAATATAGTAGAGTAACCCATCTTTAAACCTAGAATAACCTAATAAAAAATCCCAAAATGAATGAAAAGAATTCGTAACTATTAGGTTATATCAGGATTATTTTGGGTTTATTGTCAGTTTTTTTAAAGAAATACTAAATGATTCGAGAATAAGCCACTATATCTACAGAATAAGCTTAAAATTACTGAATATAGGTTTAGAATCTTTACTAAACCTATAAAAATAACCCAATAATAAACCAATAAAAACCTACTAAAAAACCTGAAAGAGAAATAGGTGAATTCCTAGGTAACTAGCTGGTTATTTTTTGATTATTTGGGGGTTATTTGCGGGTTATTTTGAATAAATCTTAAATAAGTCAAGAAGTACTCACTATATCCCAAGAATAACCTCATAGTAACCAAAAATTGATTTAGACTACTTCCTAAGTATTACAAATTATCTTAACTATAAATCTAGAGTAACCTAATAATAAAGTAAAAAAAAAAAAGAATTCCCATGTAATTATTAGGTTCTTTCTAGATTATATTGGTTTATATTTGGGTTATTTCGAAGAAATCCATAAATACTGTGAGAATAACGCACTATATTCCCCAGAATAACCTCAAAATAACCAAAACTAAAATAAACCAAACTATATGCCAACAACAAATCCTAGAGAATTCTTAAAAAAAACTTGTATTAATCTGGAATAAACTCCCAAAATTGTATTATCCTAGTGTTATTTTGATATTAATTGGGTGTTGTTGTGTTGTCAATTTATTATTAATCTATTGATATTTAGGTGTTCTGGGTGTGGTGTTATGTGCACATCTGACCGTCTTTATGATCTAATGCAAACTTGTAGTTTTTTTAGCCCAAAAAAGCTTGCAATGATCCAATTGTTAACAATTATGTTAAGACCATTGTCCATAATCAACAAGAACCTTATGAACAATACTGCACCTATGCACATCATGTTGGATTCATTGTCCACATGGACCACAAAAGTTATTTGCCTAACAAATTAAGATGAAGGATTATATTTACGGAAACGTTGGCTGAGAGATAGAGTCATAATTAACCAATATGGTCAAGTACAGAAAAGTGCACACAAGGACTAACTGTTGATCCACCTAAAAATAACCTGTTTTAGTGAATATTTCATAAGCCTTTTATGTACATTTTTAATTATAATGCACTTAAAATGATTGTATTTTGCATGTTCTTGGTTTCAAGTACATGTAATGGACATTTATAGAAAATGAGAAAAAAAGAAACAAAAATGAAGATTTTTGTGGGGAGCTATAGCGCCACCCCTTGGCCCAGAGTGCCACAATCGAGCAAGAAGGGTGCTATAGCACCCCAGAGTGGCGCTATTGCGCCAGTAACTACTTTTCTAAAAGATACATCAAATTTAGTTAAATTTTGGAGTGGTGTTTGAAGCAACCCTTGGTTCTTTTTTGTTTTCTATTTAATGAGAAGGATTTGGCTAAATTTAGAGACATTTTGTAGCCTCAAAACATTAATTGGGCGGTAATAGTAAGTTAGTTTTTTCAAACCTTGTGTTCTTATGTGAGTGTGAGTGTGATTTAGTGTGAAAAATTTTTGGAGATTGCCTATAGGAAACTCCAGAAGTTTACTTGGTTAGAAGACATAAGGTACTTTGTATTTATGTTTAAGTTTCTTTTGTAATACTTGGATTTCAATGCAAATATTTTGTTTTTGTTGAATCTCCATGAATTCTGAGTAGTTCCTTTTCTTTCTTCTTGCATATGGAACTTAATCTTGGGGAATGAGAATGATTT